>CABHPP010133034.1:0-57536 GCA_902168425.1 Peromyscus attwateri
TCAATGTCTTCAACACACCCAGTGACTATTCTGAATAAAGGACTTTTATATCTTACAGTTAAAATGTTTTATAAAGTCTTTTATTTCTTTCCTCATCCTTTCTAAAACAAGAAAGAAATGGCTAGAATTGGTCTGTGGACTATAGCTTGCCTACTTGTTCCAGGGCCAGATGGTGAAGGCATGGATGCTGGAGCTAGACCACCTGGGTCTACATGCTAGATTTGTCACACCACAGCTCATCACCTTAGGCAAATTTCTCAAACTCTCTGTGCCTCAGTTTCCTCATCTGTGTGAAGGGGGTAAAGGATGTTATAGGACGCACTTGTTAACCCCCTGAAACATCGTTCCCAGACAACAAGAGTTGGTTATTGTCTTTATTATCCCCCCTTGCTGTGGGATGTTTTGTATGCTGTGAATATGTGTTGCTTTGATTGGTTGATAAATAAAATGCTGATTGGTCAGTAGCCAGGCAGGAAGTATAGGCAGGATAAGCAGACAAGGAGAATTCTGGGAAGAGGAAGGCTGAGTCAGGAGACACCAGTCTGCTGTCCAGGGAGCAGCATGTAATGGCACACAGGTAAAGCCACAAAAATGTGGCAACATATAAATTAACAGAAATGACTTTAAGTGCAAGAGCTAGTTAGTAGTAGACCTTAGCTAATGGCCAAGCAGTTTTAATTAACATAAGCCTCTGTGTGTTTACTTGGGTCTGAGTGGCTGCGCACTGGGTTGAACACAGGAAAACTTCTAGCTACACCCCCTCCCGCCTTTTATTCTTTCTCCCTTCTTAGAAGAACATGTCCAGTAAGTACCCACCATTCCTCATATCCTAGTATCATGTCTCTCTGCAAGGATGCCTTTCTGTGGGCTTCCTCAGACTTATCAATTTGGTGATTATCTGAGGTGCTTGTCACAAATGCAGATTCCTGGACTTTCTCCCAATTTGCTGACTTATTCCCTGAGAGTAAACATTCAATATGTTTTGCCAATAGTTTCCTGGCCCATGAAATTTAGGGTTCACTGCCTTAAGAGTTCCCCACATCCTCCCGTGGGATCAAGATTTCCAGGCTGGAAGATGGATGGTAAGGACAGATACCAACCACTGAATCAACCGGAAGTCTAGTCCACCCTCAATCTTGTGGAAGGCTCAAACTCCAGTGGTTAAACACACAACCCAGATTCCTCCAAGACCTGGGGAGGAGGGTTGACTGATGGCCGAGCAAACATGGTGCTGTAGTGATCCAGGGTGTGTGGTTGGATTCAGAGGGGATAATTAATTTGATGCAGAGAATGAACTTGGTTGAACTTTGTGGATTTGGAAATGAGTGTGGAAAGGCTGACCTGACAGTGGACCAGGCTTTCCTCCAGAACAGTTTGGTTTGGGAGATTTACCAGCTCCCAACCCTTCTCAGTGAAGAGTGAGTATCCCAGAGAGCAGTCATTTGGGAAATCCTCTAAGGTTTTACTTTCCTTCAGCACACCGACTTCAATTCATTTTCTGATAGATGCAGTAAGAGTAAATATGTGAGGCAGAAATAACAATTTAAGATGAACACTTCCAAATAGTACCGATTTATGAGGTAAAATTTTAAAGCACTTTCTCTACTGAATCCATTTCACCAAAGATAAACATAATTGTTATTTTCTTTGATGTCCTTTGAGAAGTGACTTAAAAATATATATTAAAAATTTCTGGATGTGGTAGCTAGAAATACATTTTGTTCACATGGATAGAGTCTACAATATTTACTCTAGCAACCATCCCACTTGAGATACCTCATACTCTAAACCAAATGTTCTCTTTTAATTCCAAATGCACACTCCTGTCATTTTATTATTTTGAAGCTGCCAAGCCCATTTTCTTTCCATTCTACAATGTCATCCTCTAAACTTAGAAATTAGTAAGGAATGATGTATCACCTTTATCCAATAAGGAAGGATGCTTATAGATAAAATTTCTCCCTTGTGGGTCAGTGAGGTGGCTCAGTGAGCAAAGAGATCTGCCTTCAAGTCTCTTGATCTGATTTGATCCCAGGGACCCACACGGTTGAAGGAGAGGACTGATTACTGGAAGTTGTCCTCTGACCTCTGAGTGTACACTGTGGCATATGTGTACCCACACACATACACAGACATATTCATACTAAATAATTAAGTGAATAATATTTTAATAAAAGGAGTACATTTCTTAACACAATCAATGTAAAGAGAAAGCCCTTCACTTGCTCCCTAAACCAGTCTGATGTGTCTGTGGACTCTATCAGCACACATTGCTTCATTATCTCCTGCATTGATTCCCCCCTTATCTATAGAAAGTTTCTAGAATATGTGATACAGAAACCAAAATAAGACAGGGCACCATGATTGCTAAAAGATGTAACAAAACCCTGCCATCTGGTGTCATCTCAACTCAAAACTGGAAGCTCATAATGAAGTTTTAGAGCTTGTTTAGGTAGCCTAGCCAAGCCTCAGTTTGCTCACAAAATCTACTTCATCCTAGATGTCATTGTTCATTTTGAGGATGGTAGGGAGATGTCTCCAGTGGAGAATAGGAGGGCATCCGGAAGACGGAGGGTAGGCAATGATGTCTGGGTTTATAGGAAAATAGTCAGATAGACTCTCCAACCATAGACCAGGAGACCTGATATCATGTGTCAGAAGAATTTGACAGTGGCTGAGTGAATTGAAGCCTCATGAGTGCTTAGTAAAAAGGAGCCAATATAAGGTCACCAAGGCAACGCCATCCCTCGATAACCACATTTCCTTTCTCTGTGCCATTACCAGATTGACAGACCAGGAAAATACCATAAACATAGGGGATCATGAATTCAGAAGAAGATTTTTCAAAATCCCTTGTGAACATAGGGTGGTATTTCATTTAGTTGAGCTCATGCTTAGAAGGCACCAACAAAAACAGGTATGTCTGGCCACAAGTGGGCCACCTCAAGTGGCATCAGGATGTTTCCATGAAGTCCCATAGAACACTGACTCTCGGGGAGAGAACCTTAGAGAATTTTAGTCCTGAGGAATACAGCAGTCTCAAGAAGTCTGGGCCTGGACTACTGGACCTGCACACTGATACTAGAACAAACCAGAAATGGATAAATAAGGTCCATGGTTAGTGATAGAGTGACAAAAAAGGAAGGAGGAAAAGGGGAACTCTATGTGGATCAAGTGGCATAACAGGTCATTTCCCTCAGGGCAACAGCACTGTCCCTGTGACTAGTTTGCAGTGAGCTTCATGGGGTAGAAATGAAAACTTACAGACACTAGAGAATAGCATCACAGTTTTTAGGCATAAAGTCTGCTCAATTGGAAGAAAGAAATTACAGTAATCCTTAAGAATCTTCAAATATCATTCATCATTTGTGGTCCAGATAACTGTCCCTGCAAATTCAAGGGAACTTTGGTATATTCTGGATACTCGACAATCTTCCTTGCTTTAAGCAATGACTGGACGAGAGACTGAGTGATAGTGATCTTCATTTTAATCCACTCTCACAAAATGTCTATTTACCCTGCATTTAGCCACGTGACTTGACCCGGACAAATGAAATTCTGATCTTTAATAACCCCACCATAAAGACAATGTTTCCCAAGGGGTGGTACATAGATTCTAGATTCTGTAGTTAGAATCAAATGATGTTCATGTGAAAAATGCAGATTTCTGACATACATGCTTAATTTAATAACAGTTTTAATGATTCCCACATTCATGGTTCTGAACAGAAAATTAAACTCTGAGAAAAGGGTGTAATAACCCTAACTCTGAGGAGGGAAGCACTTGCATGTATGTTTGTCTTCGGTGTTGGGTGAAGGCCTGTGTCCATGTGAATTGTCTAGCCTAAGTGCATGCTGTGTGATCCTGTGTGAACATATGTCCTGGGAAAAGAGTGCATACCACATCATACAAAGTGCTATGTTGGACTCAATTATTCTATCAGCAAAATGAAAGGTATAGACCAGAGTTTCTCTGAAACTGAAAACTTTCACAGTCCAATGGAGCTTTCACAGTAAGTTCATGGATCAGGCAGAGGTAAGATGCAAATGCCATGATTTCTTTGTATGTGATCCAGAGGATATAAAAGAAATATCAACTTCTTCAGCACATGTTAATTATACATAATGATGTGTTTCAATATGGCACTTTCATATATATATAATACTTAGTGTATTTTTATCACATTTATCCCAAATAACCCTCTTCTGCTTCCTTCCCCTCATCTGCTACCCTCCCATCTTTGTTTTCCTATCTACTCCCTCTCATCTATCTATCTATCATCTATCTACCTATCTATCTATCATCTATCTATCTACCTATCTATCTATCTATCTATCTATCTATCATCTATCTATCTATCTATCTATCATCTATCTATCTATCATCTATCTATCTACCTATCTATCTATCTATCTATCTATCTATCTATCTATCTATCTATCTATTTTCATGACCCAGTGAGTTTCACTAGAGTTGTGTAGAGTCTTGCATGATTATTTACAAGAGCATAGGCTCCCTACTAGGCTATACCAGTCAAGAAAATATCTTTTCCTTTCTTAGTAACCATTAATTGCCCATAGATCCTTGGGGAGGGGTGAGACTTGTCTGCTCTCTATCATTATCTGCCTTTATGTCCTCAAGAGAATAGGCTTTGTGATTCCTTCTTTCTCCCTGTGAAGGAAGTAATAATTTTGAGACTCAATGTGTTGGTCAACAACAGTATTTGGAGTCATCAAGATATGATTTATACTTATATCTGGCTGCAATGCTTATACCTGTATCACCTTGATCGGCAACCATGTCTACTGAGCCCACATGCCCTTAACTGAAAGATGAAAATGTCACTAGTTGTCCTTTGGGATACTGGAATGCTGCCTCTGATATAACTGGTATGTTCCCAGTAAGTGGATGTGGAATACTTGAGAGAGGTGGAGGTGCATGAAGGTAAGTGTGAGATCCAGAAGTGGGAGCATTTCCCTCATTCTGATTGGTACTCCATGGTCTCAGGCACACCCTCATGGACTCTTGGTTAAGTCAACTCATCTATGTTCCTTCCTGTGATGGGAGCTTTAGTTTGTTCTCTACAGGACTGATTCTCACGTCATGACTCACCACAGAGATGTTACCCTTTCAGTCAGCAAATGTGGTCAAACAGAATGTTACCATGGAGATGCAGGGCCCAAGGGCTAACAAGTCTGGCTTGGAACAACCATTGACTCTCATCACTGGTGTCCTTAGTTCCAAGGGCTAAATTTCTTGAGTTTCCCTAGTCTCCCAGGATTTTATTTATCAGTGGAGTCGTGATGACAGGCCTGCCTTCCCCAGCAGGGTCTTAATCTCACTCACTTGCATCACTAAGAATAGCTCTTTGGAGTCATTCAGAGGTTGCCAGAAGAAGGTCAGCCATAGCATGGGTTTTCACCCAGCTCCCTTCCCCTGTGAGTGTATCACATCAGTTTGAAAAAGACATGGTCTCACCATAGGCCTTTCCCCAAATGCACCCCAGAACAGGATGGGGGCAGTATTCAGCTCACCTTCACATGTTCCAGTGGCTCCCAACCTACCAGGTTGCCATATGTTCAGGATACTTCTATTGCCAGATGTATGTCAAAGTTTTCCTTTTTAAAATGTAATTTTCCCCAGAATTTATTGGCACCCCACAATGCTGCTTCTTGGATGCTGAAGAGGCTTCTCTGCCATTTGGGCCTAAAATAGAAACCACACACAACCCGGGACAATAATCAAGACCAAGGAGAGAGAACATAGAGCTATTTATAAGGCCCCTCAAGGTGAGCTCCTCTTTGTGCTCCTGCTTTGAGAAGCCAATTCCCAGAGAGGGTGAGAGCAGGGTTTACAGTGTGTAACTTCCTTAAAAGTTGGTAAAAATTGAACATATGTGAAATGGTTGATCATATAGATAAAGTTTATCACATAGAGTGTCAAAGTCCCTGAGCTCCTCACAAATTGGAATTGTGTTTGAAGGTCATGTGATGTGCTTGCTGTCATAGTCTATATCTCTTCTTGCTGATAGCACAGGCAGACATGCAGCCTCTCCTGACTCAATGGATGCTACATCATGGAGGCAGCAGTCCATGTGAATGCTGATGCTGTCAGGAATGGAGAAGAATGCTCAAGAATTTATTCAACAAAGTGTAATGACTCCATAATATGGCTTTGGAACCCAGAAACACTTTGGGGGATCGGATTCACATTCATTTTCTAAAATTTGAAACATCTTCATTTGGAGAATTGGGACAATCAGTCAGTCTCTGTGTCTCCTTTTCATATTGTGGAAGATAGGACAACAGCTTTGATAAGCTAGACAGAAAGAGTCAGCCCCACTCTGAGGAGGAGAGTGTCCACAGACTCTAGAAATCTGACATCTGCTTCCATCCCTCTGCTTCTCAAGGCTGGTCTCTTCCTCCTTCCCTCTGACAGGCCACTCTAAGGCCTTTTCTCTGTTATCTGCTACATTTGTTACTTGTTCAAGTAATGCTGGATAGAAAAACACTCTTCCTGTTCACTGCCACTGGAAAATTCAACGCTTTGAGACATGGATGCCAATGAAGTTGACTGAAGAAGGCACTTGCATGCAGCCATGATTTGGACCTTAAGATAATGTCAGTTTGTGCGCACGCTGTCTCTACTGAGAACTGTGCTGGAGACGAATTTAGGGGACTCTAGGGCAAGTCTGGCTGCCAGCTGGTGTTAGGATGGAGTTTTCCCTCCAGAGTAATCAATTATAGTTTCCCAAGACGAGCTCATGGACTGCTGCCAGCACAGTGGGTTGAAGAATCTGGAAGTTGGAACTCTTCCCCAGATGTAGGGGTCATCCCATGTACGTGTGGAGATGGCAAGCCAGACACACAGAAGAAACACTGACTTTATTTTACAATATCATGGAAAAGATAAAGGTGATAGTATGCATAAATGTTTGTTTGCTGGGTTCTATGGGAAAATTAGGAATCAGTGGAGGATGTGGATCCCGGATATAATTCATTTGAACCAGTGATTAATAAGCAGCAGTTTTAACATGAAAATATTTGTGTACCAAACATGATACCACTGAAGAATGGTCCAGAGTTTGCAACCCAGACTCTTGCTTCAAGTAGTCTACAGAGCTAAAGTCATAATCTAAAGAAATATAGAATATTAACTATAATAGTAAATCAAGCAGACATGAGAATGATAATAGTTTGTTTTTTTCTCTTCTATGCATTTCTTGAACATATGCAGTGTGTCAGATATTTTGTCTCACATAATTTACTTCATTTTTGTACATATAATTTTCTTCATTTTTTTTAAAACTGCAAAGTGGATAATATCATGACCCCTCCCCCAAGTGAAGAAACAGCAATGGTGGAACTAAGTGTGGTAAGTCACATACTTGATACAAATTGTAGGAAATAGCAGCAATGACTCAAATGAAGATTAAAATATAAAACATAATGTGAAACTAGTACACTGGAAAAATTATGAGAATTTTCAATTAAGACAGAACCACTCACTATTCCTGAGTTTTTCATTTATCCCCAGACTCCTGTCTGTCTTGGTGTGGTTATAGTTCTAGTTGGTGAAAAGGCTTTCCAAAACTCAGACGTCAATCCATGGTGTATTTGACCTGAGAGATCTGATTTTTGTGGTTAGGGTCAGTGATTGACCCTTGCTGATGTGGGTCTCGGGCAGGAGTTGTCAGGAGAAGCATCTCTTGCCCAGATCTGTAAATGGGTTAAGGCAGAGCAGATATGTGCAGCCAGGAGAACAGTGGCAGGGGGCCAAGTCTCAGATGCTGGACAGGAAAATCCAACTGGCCTCTGGGAGCTGGTTGTGAAACTCTGAGATTGGAAGGCTATTGCAGAGAGAGAACAGCAGCTGGGTAGTGAGGTTCTAGTCAGGATTGGCTGCATCTCTGCCTTAGGAAAGGGCTTTTATGAATTCTACGAATAATGATGCTCAGATGAGCAAGCTGCTCCATGACAGGACTCAAGAGTTGAAAGAGAGATCCTGGACCACAGACCTTTGGCTCACAAGCATTCCAGATTGGCAACCAGCATAACCAGGACTTGGAACTCACAACCAATACTTTCCTATCCCCAGAGAAAGGACAGTTGCCTAGCTCACTTATATAATTCAGTCCTGCCCCTACAAATATCTGACAGGGTGGGTTGGCAACTCCCTGAGTGCAGAATGGACCTCGGCTTCTAGACGTAGAAAGATTTTCTTCTCCTGAATCTTTGGCGCATGGCAAGAGTGCTTCACTAATCAAACTTTCTTACATCCCCTTTTGTATTTAATTCTCCGTCATTCACCCATGCTCAGTGGATGGGGTTTGTCTACAGGAGGGCAATGACAGTGGACAAGAGCTTTCGGGGAGAGGCGGGTGAAAGCAGGATTTTTCAATGGGGGAAAATATGGAATTTTGCTTCCAACTGAGCGAAGGCAAAAGCAGTTGGAATGCCATATCAGAAATCATCCCAGTGGGTCCATCCCAAATGTCCAGTGTTACAGCCTGTTGCAGCAATAGCCACAAAATGCAAGAGATATTTCTCCAGATACCTAGGTAATATAGAAAACATTATTCAAGCCTCAGAAAAATTCAAATGACAAGCCTGGAGATGTGAAGCTTGAATTGTCTGCTACTCTCACCAGTCCATTGACCTCCACACAATAGGTGACATCAATGGGACTAATCTGTTTTACTTCGTATCACCACATTCACAATCCCTACTACTGTACCAAGTGCTGGGGGCCTCCCTCGCTCCAACTCCACTTCCCACACGTAAAGGCTTAGGCATGGAGCCAGCGAACTTGCTTGACTATTGGCACCTTGAAATGGAAGTAAATCCCCTTCTTTCTGATTTATTATTTCCTGTTCTTCAAAGTAAAGGGAAAGCAGCAATGCTTGAAATATTTAAGCAGTTAGTCACTCTACAAATCCATCTCTTGTCTCACCCCCAATTCAGGGGAATAATATTTTTTCCCAGAGTTACATAAGGCATGATAGAAAGCTTTTCAGAACCTTGTCTACCTTAGAACCAATTTCTTGTGGTAAATTTCGAGAAAATCCTTCACAGCTTCTAAAGTAAGTGCCTGGGCTTAGGGAATAAGACTTACAGTGTGAACAACTGCTCATTCACTCTTGTGTGAATCTTACCATCCCCTCCTTTCTGTCCATCATTTCTCAGTCTTCAGTTACAATCCCATCCCATTCAATGCACGGACACACCTCTGTGACCTGGTAGAAGCTGAACTGTGTTTCAAACCTTGGGGTTTTAAATTACGAAGTGTTAAATCAAAATCTTGAAATACCATGGGAGTAATATTCTATTTAGTAGGAACTGGGCAACTGTATGATTAGAGAAAGTACTGAACTCTGGGATTTCTATAAGACTAGCTGAAGGAAACAGGTGGTGATGATGCTATCATTGCTGTCACTAACTGGCCCAAAGGTACACACAGGAACTAACATAACTTGTATATGTGCAACTCCATTCTTCTTATCATGTGGGAAGGGTGATGCTTCATAAGACCAAGGCAGTCTTTCTTCTTGTAAATGGCTGGAAGCTCTTGGTCTCCTTGAGACATTCTGGGACATGGAATTGTAGACTATTATCCTGGAACAAGATGGCTGAAATTAGGGTTCTATCCTCATTTCTGCTTGTATGCTTCTTTAATTCATCCCTTAAACAATTTGATATCCATGTCTGACTTTACATTAATCTATCTCCTAGCAGCTCCTTGACTTAGGACTAATCTCTGATCTCAGACCCTAAACCACAACACACAGCTAGTGATTCACAGCTTATTTTCTACCATCTAACCTAAATATGACCAGTTGTCAGTTGTGATCTTAGTTGGCTGCATGTGGCCTCTGCTCAGAGCTACACTTTCCAATTCTGGGGATGCCAATTCCAATCCTAAGAGATACAGTCCTCATTTTATTAGCCCTTCCCTTCTGTTCCTTTTCCTTTTCCTTCTCTTTCCTTCCCTTCCCTTCCTTTCCCTCCCCTTTCTTTTCCTTTCTCTTCCTTTCCTTTTCCCTTCCTGTCCTTTTCCTTTCCTTTATTTCCTTCCTTTTTTCCTTCTGGCCATTCTCCCTTCCCTTTATTCAATAAAAATAATACATTACGCACACTGTAGGAGTTTGCTACTGTGATCAGAAGGAACTCATACACCCACTCTCTGCAATGCACAAATCATTAAATAAATATAACATTAAGCACCGAGATGAGTGATACATTTTTTAAATGGTGGTTTCAATGAATGGAATAAAGATTGATCAATCCTAGAATAAAAATGAATAACAAATATTATCTACTAATTATCAGGTGCTTCTATATCCCCATAAGACCATAAAACAAAGTGTGTTCTGTGTTTCTATATTGCTGCTTATGGAATGCCAATCCAAAAATCATGATTTCGTCACACCTGGCGGGACTTCTTTTAGGACTTCCATACCACTGACATCACTGTATGCTACCATACAGCCATTCAAATGTATCTGTTTGAAGAGCTGGAAGATTAAGGAGGTCAAGAAAATTATTACATAACTAGAGAGGTAAAGCAGGGCTGCCTTTCCCCAAGGCTACTAACTCTCAACAAAATTAAGATTTCTAGCCTCAAATATGACCATGCTAGAGATCAAGAACTGAAGTTGGAGCGAGACAAGGAAAGCAGAAAGCCATGGATTGAAACCTGAAATCAATACGAAGTGTAAGAGTAAGAAAGATCAACATGAAGCCTGTAGAGGAGAAAGAAGGTAGAAAGCCCCATGCACAGTAAAAAGGTAATTCAGGAGCCATGTGTGGAAGTTCATGAACGCCAAATGAAAATTTGAGCTGAAATCAAAGGCAATAAAGATCTATAGACAGTGTTTAGTGTATAATAATCCTATCACCTCAAGTTTGAAGATGAACCATTTCCTAGTAGAGAAAGATGTACTGTGATAGAGAAATCATAAATAAATGTAGCAACTGACAACAGCATCCATTCTGCTATGATCCAATTTCTATCATTTCTGAACTTTAGAAACAGAGAACATGACTTTACCATGATCAGTCCTTCTGAGTAAGCACGTCTAAGAAAACCTGTTTTCCTATCAGGTACATTTAAGTTAGTGCTCGATGGTATGTTGCTACCTCCTATTTTAAGCACCAGTGGGTACAATGACACACACAAAGAAAGAGGGAGGAAGTAGGAGGAAAGGAGGGAGGGAGAGAAGGAGGGAGGGAGGGAGGGGGGAGACAGAGAGAGAGAGGGAGCTCAAAATAAAATTTCAGTTCTCTTCTGTTCTCACAGCATAGGAGTACGGTGGTACAGATTAAGGATCAGACACTAATACACCATCAACCTCTGAATGTGGACCTTGACAGGAGCTGATAAATCCTTAGTCAATGTGCCTTAGCCCTTAT
The DNA here is from genome assembly GCA_902168425.1 of Peromyscus attwateri. Taxonomy (NCBI): domain Eukaryota; kingdom Metazoa; phylum Chordata; class Mammalia; order Rodentia; family Cricetidae; genus Peromyscus; species Peromyscus attwateri. The sequence goes on from CABHPP010133034.1 coordinate 11,413, forward strand.
TTTTCATGGAGAAAGTTCCAGAAAGATTTCAACTGAGCTTTCCAAAAAGCCTTCCTTCTGCCCAGACTTTGTATAAGGTCCAGGGATAGTGTGTCCAACAACAAAGGATGAGTGGACTTCAAGAAAAGACAGAGAAGGAGTCAGGATGGATGAACTTGCTGATGAATCTATAAAAATCAGTGCCCCAGAGGGGCAGAAGTTGAAATCATTTATTTATAATTAGAGATTCAATGGACTGTGTGACTTGGAAATTTCACGATTCAATGTTCTCAGTGAAAATGCTCAATAATAATTAAGAAAACAACCAAAAGCTTGGGAGAGGAATATTTGAATAAATGTCAAATACCTTCTTCTTCAAAGAGAGCAACACTACGCTCCTCATTGATGTGCTTTCAGAACTGATGCTAAACCTAGCTTTAAACCCCCTTCCAGAGAGTCCACCAGCACTCCTGTGGGGATCTTACAGCACACAGTGTTTGCAAGCTAAGGCGGGGTGTGAGATGGAAGATCATTCTTCCTGTGACCTGCTCTTATGATTGAGATTTATGGAATACACACTTCACAGGAATTCTAGAGTCTGGAAACAAAGTCACTTTCTCTACAAGAAGAATTAGAGACTTGTTCAGAGTCTGCCATAAGAAAACATCCTCACAGTACTGCTCTGAATGTTTTTTTATATATATAAATGAGAAATTATGTTTTCCCTATGATGTTAAATGAAGTGAGAATCAGAATATGGACCTCACAATTTTGAAAATAGATTTAATATACAGGCAAGATCTGGATAGATATTCCTAAAATCAAAGCTATTTATTTGGGCCCCAGAAATTAAAAACAGTTTATCTTCACAATAGTGTATTTCATTGTTTCTGTTTTATTAGTTTTATACATTTCTGTGAATCTCAATACCTACCAATTGTACAGAATTGATTTGTCATCAGTGGATTGGGTTAGACAGACATGGATGTGGTCATTTTGGCCATTTCTCATGGCAAACATAAAACGTTGTGTAGAGATAGGAGGCATACAGCAATGACCATGGTATTGGGCATTAGTGGGCCATCTTGTTTCCATGCCATTGTGAGTAACAAATGTCCTTATCTTGTAGATCTCAGCTTTACCACATATTCTGCCTTAGTCATGTCTCTATTTTCTCTGAAAAAGGCACCTTAAAGAAGGGAGGGTTTAATTTAGTTCACAGTTCTGGGATACAGTCCATCATGACAGAGACGTCCTAGTGGCAGCTGCTTGAGGAAGCTTCTGGTCACATTGCACCTGAGGTCAGGAAGCAGAGAGTGATGAATGCCACTCTCAGCAAGATTCTCCGTTCTACATGTTTTTTTCTGATATATTAAACATTAAATCAATCACTCTTGTTTGTGGTAGCAATTATTCCTTACAGAGTTGCTCACAGAGTTCTTATGTAATCATTTACCAAAAACAGCCATGTGTCAATTCTGCTGTCCTATCAGTGGATCAGAACTAGAGTTGGTGCTGCCTTTGAGAATATTTGACAAGAACAGGTTGGCAGGTAGGCCTACTTAAAAGAGCCTGATTAACACAAGTAAACCACCTCTACAAGCTTCAAAAACACGGCTCTATTTTCCACTTCCTTTTCCATATTTCCCCTTTTCTTCCTTTTCTGTTTTGCCCATCTCATATTTCTGGCTTTGGTACACTATTTTATGAAGGTGAGAGATAAAGGCAGTACATCTGTTCTTTCTGGACTTTAGTTCTTGTTAACGTTATCCAAAACTGGATTCTCTTTATTGGCCAATCGTCATCTCTGTCTCCACCCTTTATGTATATACTGGATGATATTTTATATTTTTCAACAGTGATATCTGTCACCACACTGAGTGACAGTAGAAGGTACATCATCTTGTTTTCATTTAGTGTAGTTCTGATGGCTTCAGAGGACACTTTAGAGGGATTTTGAGACATAATACTTTCTCTATTTATGAATGAAGAGAATCCACCTCTCCACTCTCATCCAAAGCCCTCTTTGCCAAAGCAAATCAAATGTCTGGACAACAGACCCCTTTTCCACTCATTATCAGCAGATATGTGGCAATGGGATGAGCTTTATTTGGTTCTGTGATAAAAAGAGAGGGATCCAGGGCAGCTACAAAGTCAGAGGGCTTTCAGAACTCTATGAACTGAGAGGCATCAGGCTCAAACTTTCCTTAGACCGCATATAATATCTCAAAGTTGTCCTCACTCATTGAAGGGGAGTGGTCTCTGCCCTTTCTTCATTGGCAACACTCAAGTTCTCAAGAATGACTGCAATGTACAGTTCACCACATCCAGAAAGCATATGATGATGTAGTTGACAAAACAGAAAATCCCCATGGACCCTAGATGATATTTTTTTCTTTTTCTTTTTGTCATATTTGAAGGTATACTGTTGAGAATAGGTGCTAGCAGTCCATTCCAACCCACAGAAGTAGCGATTTGGAACAGACATATCATGTTGTTGCCAATGGTCACCAAGTTGAATGTATCATTATTTCTAGCTTCCTTTCTAATATAGGCAAATTTAGACATCCCAAAGATGGTAGATGAATACAACCAGGAAACAAAGGAGGTCAAGGTTGAACAGTGCAGGAAGGGACATCGTCAGAGTGAAATGATGTCCCTTTTTCATACAGTCAGATCCCCAGCCCATAGAGTGGTGTCCCCCATGCTCAGGGTGGGTCTTTCTGTCTCATCACCTAATCTAGAAAACCCATCATGACTAGATCCTGTCAAGTTGGCAGTATTAACTCACATCTCTACCTGGTTAGTTTTCCTCAGAGGGAATCAGCTTCAATTATGGTGCCCACTCATACTTCTGACATAAGCCTACTTGATTGAATTTTGGTGACTCTACTCATTCCTGAAGCTACATGTGTGATAGGATTTAATAATCTTATTAAATGACACTATGAGTTTACTATAAACATGACAAATATCCTGAGAAAAGGCTTTCACATGGTTCCCACTGTGTGTTAGAAGTATCTGAAGGAGTTTATGTATGTTTTGTTCCTGTGAGGTCTACTGTCAATTAGCGTTTTCTAACCAACAAGGCCAAAGTCATTTGCTGTCCCCATTTGATGGTTTCTGAAGTTGATTTGTCTATGTCAAAAAAGTTCTCAATAGCATATTCAAGTTCACTGGTACATATCTTCTCTGACCTCCAAAACCTTTTGCTCTAAGGATCAGGTTATTAAACAAAATTGAAAATTTTATTCTCTCCCACCTTTCCTAGAGACCACATGTCCCTGAAGACAGCTGACAACCAGGAGGAAGAGTCAGGTACTTCTTAGAACAGAATTTCCTGTTGCTGGTCCCTGTGCTAGAGAAGGTTGGAGCCCACTCAGGATGTGCAGAGAAAGACAATTCTGGATATTGTCAAGCCCTCTGACCATTCAGGAACATAGTTCTTGGTATAGTCTGAATTCAATCAGTTTCCTGACTCTGATTCTTTATGTGGGAATCTGAGATATGAATTCCAAACAGAAGCATCAATCGTCATTAACTTAACACGCATTTCTTAATCACCACTGTACTTCATGACCTGAAGATACAACTTAATCTACTTGACTGCTTCACATTGAAGTGTCTCTGGATCAGGTGTGCCGGGAAGCCAGAGCTTGGATACAGGCAGTGCTGCCGATGCCTGGTCATCAGAATTCCCTCAAAGAATGTCAACGAGCCTCTTTGGAAATACTTTTTCATCAGAATACTTGAAAACCTAGAGGACAATAACATGTGGGGAAACCCTGAGCAATATAGATTTTGAGTCACGGTAATTGAACAAAACTCAGAGTTAGTACAAAATGTTTTAAGAACACTTTGACAACTTAATTATGCTATTATTTCCTTCTGTACATGTGTACAAACTTGAGATGTGGCAAAGACTAATGACTAAATGAACCTAAAAGTACTTTTAACTGATGTAATAAATACAAATAACTGTTTTTAAATATGAACAACAGTTTCAAGAAAAAAAAAATGGATCTAGAACAGCATTGCTTCCATTATTCTCCCATGAAATATACTCTCTTCTCAGAGTTAAGGAGTTCCAAATCCAGGGGTACAGAAAGAAAAATAATGAGCATGCTTGGTTAGTTATCTGAAGGCAACAGCTTTGAGAGTAAAGGGTCTTCAAATAATTGACCATTCACAATCATGAACTAAAAATGCACTTACTAAGAAAATCAAAGAGGGATCAGGAAAGGACCACATTTGTGAACTGTACAAAGCATTGTGCTTAGTATTTTATGCGCATTCATTTATTCCATCTTAATAAGAAATCTGTGAGGCAGATATAAATATCCTTAAATTACAGATTCAAACATTGGCCAGAAGATGCTTCTACTTGATCCAAGTCACACAAAAGCAAAGCACAAATATGGGGTTTGAACTCCAAACATTGTGCACTTTATATTTTTAATACAAAGTATTGAATTATCCCTTAATCAATCTTTGCCAAGAACCATCCCATACACAAACACACAAACTAAATTGCCAACCCCGCAAACTAAGAGCCAGTAATGAAATGTTTATATAAGTCAAAAGAAATATTGAGCCAAGTAATCACTTATTTCATCAGAGAATGCATTTAAAACATAAAATGATTGATGATGATGTAAAAGAAAGTGATCAGTGGACCCCAGGATCTTGACATTGCGTGATACATGAGCCAAACTTGTTATGGAAAGTCCTGAAATTGTTTAACCTGGTGTGAGTGAGGGCTAGGAGGTCATGCTTTTCAGGTTAGTGACAAATTTTTCCATTTAATAGAAGAAAAAGGAACACTTCCATATATGTTATATTCCCGTCCCCAATGTAAGCACAAGATTCATGGGGAGGGAAGCACATTTGTGGAGTTACCTTCAGTTCTGTGGGAATTCATTCTGGTTGCAAAGTTTCCAAACTTACATAGGTATGCTGTAGAACAGCTCACTCTTTAAACATCAGGTGCAATTACTGTACCACAAGAAGCTGGTCTACACAGTACTGTGGAACCTAAGAGCCAAGATAGAAATCATTCAATTTTAAAATGTTATTTTAAAGGAAATATTAAACAATATTTGACCTGGAAAGCCTTTAGTTAGGAAACTGAATTTAGAAAAAAAAAAAAGAAGTTACTAATCCACGGTACATATAAGAATGTGGTGAGGCTTATAAGAATGTATTTCGAATTGGAGCAGATAAATACCATTTTGTTTTATAAATATTGGTGTTTGTGTTGTGATCTAGACTTTTTAGTGTTATGCATTTACCACCACAACATACTGTCTCTCTGAAGGACCTTCTTTTGCAGATGGACCATAGACAATAATTCACTACGTATTTAGTAAAAATAGTTAATATATTCAGGCTTCTGGCTGACATGAATGAAAGGAGAAAACCAAACATAGAATAAAAGAAGCAAAAAGGATAAAAGTTGATGACTATGATTGACATTAGCTGATAAAAAGTCTGAGCAAGTCCTGCAGATAGATCCAAGGCAGCAGGGTATCTTTCTGTGCTGAATGTATAAGCAAACTTGTGAGAGCCCCCCGAAAGCTGTTAAGAACCAGGTAAAGAATTTGGGTAGCTAAATAGGACTAGCCTCCATATCTTGGAAGGGCAACAGAATGTTTGCTAGGAAATATATTCTGAAGTCCAACTGAAGTGTTCATCCCCAAATGAGGGAGTGTTTCAGAAAAGGGCCATATGAGCCCACATGTCAGCTCACTCAGTACATATGGCCTTTGTAAAAAGATCCCCAAAGACAGGCATTTGGTGGTGCATGCTACAATTCCAGCATTTGGTAGACTGAGGCAGGAGGATTGTGAGTTTAAAGTCCTCCTGGACTACATAACAAGATTCTGTCACAAAACATATATTCAAAGATGAATACCTGTCAGTTTGATGCTGGGGCAGGACCCTCATCTATCCAAATAAGAAGCCTATTGTGTTAAATTATCACAGGCCTGATCTCTTTCCTTCCTACGCCTCCTAGAATTACCCCCTTCACTCACTTGTCCTCAGTTATCTCTGATGCACTGAAAGACCACACAAAAACACCATGAAAGATTTCCTGTGTTATGTATTAATGAAGGAAAGACTCTTCCACGGAGACCCAAATAGGACATAGAAGACTTTTAAGCGGCAATGTAGAGAGCAGAACTGGCTTTTTCAGCCTCAGAAATCACTTCCCTGGGCTCCCACCTATTAAATGGGAGGGGATTTACATACTTATTTTTGCCTTCTAATTTATATACCTTGACATGCTCCTAGCAGGGATTTCTTATTTCTTTGGGTGTTATGACTTTCTGATCAAGTTTTACATATGTTTTATCTATTGCTGTGCCTGCTTTTCTTCCCATCAAATCTATCGTGTCTAAAAAGGTGAAAACTTTAACAAATACATGCAGTTGTCAACTTCCACAGAGATCACATCACACAAGAAGAAATGGGACACTTGAAAGCTAGGAGGTTTTTTATGAAAAAGTATGAGCATTTACTATGCAGTGGGGAGGGAGGCTGAGAGCACTGTTGTTATCTGCACTGCTTGGAGAAGTCTTGGAAATAGTGGAAAAACCAGAACAGTCTTTGCCCTCTGGCTTGGCTACCATTTATCAAGTAGCTATTACACTAGGTTCTGGGCATTGTGCCATCTGCTTTATATATAGCATTTCATGGACAACTCTCTCAATAATCATGTTTTTTCTCCATTTTGAAGATGAGGAGATTGAGAATTCAAATGCGTAACTAGTTCCCTGGGTTAGTTGGAAACAAAGGTTCTAAACCAGGTCTCCCCATTCAGCTCCAGCTCTCTCTCTCTCTCTCTCTCTCTCTCTCTCTCTCTCTCTCTCTCTCTTGCAAATATCTCTAAAGATCTATCTGCTTGCTGGATTCACAAATGACAGCAAGAAAAGAACTGCCCACTGCCAATTCCTCCCATCCCATGGGTGACAGCCCGGGGAGGTGATTTTTGAGGTGGAGAAATCCAGATCTGCTCTCTTCATTGCCAAATCAAAGTCTCCTATGTCCTCATTAGGCCCCAATCAATATAACTGAGAGACACCTGTGACACCCATCTGCTTTCGAATGCCCTCCTTCTCCTATGCTCTGCATAGATTAAGCTGTCGGTTTGGTGATTTTGCCTTCGGATATTTTCTAATAAATTTCTTTGACATCTTCCTTCAATTGCACTCATTGGCAGAAAATTATCCTTTTCTAATTGTCTTTTATTTTTCCCTTTATACAATGCTCAATAGATGCTGATATATAAAACAAATAATCAACCAAGAGCAATAATATCCAGAAATTGTGGTCGACATGCTTCTGTGGCTGTTGTCTCCTTTTTACATTCATGTTCTTGCTACTCAGTATTCCTAAAGTCAATAAGTTAGTCATTTTCAACTTTAAAAATTTGTTCATAAGTGCCCTGAATATGTTTACTGAGGAAAATTTAAATAAAAATCATTGTTCAAATGTCACTCATATCAATCATTTTCTGCAATAGCAGTAGAGGAGAAATAATTGCAATCACATGGTCTGTACTTGAAGGATGTAAAGAGAAAGAGAAAACAAAATAGATTCATAGGGATCTAAAAATGTCCAGCATTTCCAAAGAGCATCTTTTTCCACCCAAGAATATCTTCCTCCAAAGGTGTTTCTCATTAACTAACATCAACAGCACAGGTAAGTCTACCCTCATACCATCAATATAAACATGCCCGTACAGCCCCACTCACAACTCATTGCACTATCTCTGTTCTTAGGCCAGACACTCATGTAGGTGGAGAGAGAGGTAGTGTCAAAATAATCAATTTTGAGTACCATCAAGGACATGAAACATATGGGGTTGACTTTGTATGACACTGCCATATTTACTAGGGTTACCCTCTGGCTTCTCCTTGCAAAGACTTTGCCAATACACACAGTAAGCTCTATGAGAAGAAAGTGAAAATAACTAAGTGGAAAATGGACTTTGTGGGAGTAAAGCCATGGAGGCTAGCTTTCATCCATCTGGAAGGATGTGCTGAAAACCTGTGTTAATGTTGAGATCCTGTAATCCTATATTACTCAGGAGTGTCAATGCTGATTACCATATCATGATGCTAGTCCATTTTCTGCTGTAGTATTGTCAACCCAAGCCTCCAGGCACCTGTGAAGGATTGTCTAGATTAAATTTAGCAACTAGGATGTGTCAGGGATTATCTTGATAATTAACTGGTGTGAGAGACCTCATTTCAGTTGCTGAGGACCATTCCCTGGGTGGGAGAACTTGGGCTATATATACTAAACAGTGAAATGGAGAATGCATGCATCCATTGCTCTTTGCTTCTCTGTGGAAGTAAAATGACAAGGTGCTCATGTTCCTGCTGTCTTGGCTTCCCTGCCATGGTGGACTGTACTCCAGACCTGTGAGATAAAATAAATCCTTTCTCTTTTAAGTTGTTTTGGGTAGGGCATTTTATCGCAGCAACAGGAAATGAAACTAAAACAGTTGCTATAACAAAATACCGGTAGACGAAAGAGCTTTTTTGAATTTCCAGTTTTGAGGCTGGAAGTCCAGGTATCAGTGGATCCATCACTTTGGTCTGCAGGACTGTATCACGAGAAGGCAGATGGTATCACGGTGAAAGCAAATGGGACAGAAAAGAAGCAAGAGACTGGGGAAGGAGGAAGGGCCAGTTTTTCTTTTTATTAATAACATCTTCTCAGAACAACTAGCATTAAGAGCCACATTAATCCCTACTGAAAATACACTCCATTTCCTAGTCACATTGAGCTAGAAGCTACTGAAGGTTTTCTCAATATTGTTGTACTGGAAATCATGCTTCCAGAATATAGACATATAGAGGACATGCTCAAACCAGAGGTCATTTTCCTGAAACATTTGGTTCACCTCTCTTACTGCCTCCTCCATCTATTAGCATCATGAAACTCAAATCTTTGTCCTTGTGAGCTGTGCCTCTGAAGGTTGAGGCATGGTCCATGGTATCCAAATAAGGATTTGGGAAGCTTGGTATTTTATTCTGCATTAGAATTCACTTTTACACTTTATAATATCCACTGCTGCAAGGTGGTGCTGGACTTCTCAAGTCACTGCTTCCAGAACTGGAACAAGAATCAGACAGATAATTTTCATAAATATGGTTTTCACAACACCCTATTTTATGAATGAAGATGTTGTTTAGATAGCTTCTCAAGTCTTACATAAAGCATTTACCACCTACTTCTTTGGGGCTGATTATAGATATGAAAGGCTTCCACCCAAATCCCACTTGAAGGAAACCCTCTATTCGGCTGCAGAGAATTCAGACAGTGGAGAGCGTCTACTGTCCAGGGTCAGCCTCAGTTGCAGCAAGCAGCCTTGACCAAGGTCACTCCTTCCCAGGGCAGCCACATTCAGTGGCTATGCAGGGTTAAACAATCAAGGCTTAGCCATTGGAGTTTAACACATTATGATAGTTTGACTTCTTTCTCTTCCCACCCTGCTTCTTTCACAAAAGTTGGTCTCTAAGAAGCCTCTATTTTAATGATATCTACTTCTGAACACAAAGTGATGATACCAGCCCCACCATCGTACTCTTCATTCAGACCTATCCTGAACTCTATGACTCCAGTCACAAGGGACAAATGCTACATAGATAAACCTTTATTACACCCAGCCGCAGCAGTACTACAGCTCAGACTCCAGTGTCTCAGCTCTAGGACATGGCTTCCATTCCAAAGAACAGGTACCCCTTTCTTTCAGATTTTCAGTGACTCTGCCTTACCAAATTTCTAACTTCTAAACTCAGGTTTTCTCCTAAATTAGTTCCTAATGTCTACTCAAAATTGTATTCAAAATGTTCATCATACTTTATCAGAACTCTCAAACTCAAATGCCTGCTAAAGATTGCATAATGAAATATATTATTATTATTATTATTATTATTATTATTATTATTATTATTATTATTAGCTGGTGGGTTTAGGTTCAATACAAAGGCTACTTACTGCTTGCTTTGCAACTAAGCTTAGCACTTTGCCCCTCCTCCAGGTACTGTGCTCTGATCCTTCAGTACTTGTCCATCTCTCCTTTTGTTCTCCATTTCCTCATTCAGTCCTTTGCAGGGACAGTGGCCTTCTTCCCACTTCTCAAAAAAGCCACTTTCTGATTTTGAATCTTCGTATTTCTTCCTGCCTCTATATGGTATATTCTTCCCCTGGTTATTATTCCTCAGTCTTTAGATATTAACTTAAACACACTCCTGCAGGAACCACCTCTAGCCATCCTGCCTACAGTAGACCACTTACCTCCTCATCTTGATATCCTTTACTACATGTCTGTTGAGTGTTTTAATTTTGTGCTTATAAATGTAATAGTTACCTAAGTTTTGTCTCTTGTACTAGGCTGTGAGTCCCAGGAGGGCAGGCAGCCTTCTCATTGCTCACCAGATGAACCTAGGGTCTAGCATATTGGCTTGCTCACACCTTTTTGAATGGATTTCCTCATCAAACCCACTTCTTCCCACTTTTCTATCACATTGCATGGTGCCACAGCCATGTTTATTCCATTCTCCCAATCAATGCAGTTCCTGCTCCTCCTCTTCTTTCTTTTCCTCTTTCCTCCTCTTCCCTTCCCCTTTCTACTCCTCCTCTTCTTCCTCCTTTTCTTTCTTTTTAAGGCAGAGTGTTGTTATGTAGTCTATGGTAATCTAAAATTTCTGGTCGCACTGCATCGCCTCTCAAGTGCTGGGATTACAGGTGTATAGTGCCAGTTCCATCATTACAGCATAGCTGCATTCAACCACTTCTTCCCAATTCCTCATCTACTCTATCAATATGGACACTCATCATCCCACAGTTAGACACAGAGCCCTCTCCCAGCTGCTCTCTCTGACTCTATCTCCTTTTCCACCTTCCATCCTCTGTCAGGGTGACCTTTCCAATATGCAAATATCTGCCACTTTAATGGCTCCCTGTTGCCTCCAGGATAAAATTCAACCTCTTCAGCATGACCTGGAAGATGTTCTGTGACTTCATCCCATCTTCCTTGTGGTTTTATCTCTGTCTTCTCCAGTAAGCCCCATTTCTGTGGCCACTGAGCATCTTCCTCCTCTCTCTAACCCTGAGCATCCTACCACCCAATCTCCTTCCAATTTGCTTATTTCTCCACAGCTGCCAAGTCTATCCATTTCTCCTAGTCCAGGAAGCCATAATGTCCAATCTATATAGTTAAAATTGTTCAATTTGTTCAGCATTAAGTGGGTTTTCCCACTCCCAAATCAAACCACAGAAACACATGCCTCCTCCTCTTGCTTCAGACGAGGTTAAGATATTTGCATGATCTTTACTCCTCTAGACACACTTTCCAATTTCCAGGCACTCCCTCTGCCCATGTACCCTGCCTGATTTTCTCCCTTGCCTCATTTTCTCCAGCATCTAAAATTCTCAAGAACATAGTCTCCCTATGGATTTCCATCTGATTCATCTCATAGCTTGATTTTTCCCTAACCTAGACCAGGAGTTCCTGGATGTCTTTGCATGGCTCATGGCTTATGGCACATGTCTTTGAATCTCCACACCGCACTGTGGAGATACAAATGCAGAACAAACGAACATACTTTCCAGAAGGATATACTAATATTTGGACCATGAGTTCTGGGAAAGTAAAGTAAGGGTCATTGTGTGCAGCAATCTGTAAGTTGTCTTTGTCTATTCTCTATTCCTTGACTTGTAGGAAGGATGAGTTTGTATACCATTGTTTTCTGATAATTTTAGGGTATTTAATATAGCAGAGAAAGACTACGACTTTTGCTCAATTTAAATTATAGAAATAATTTGAATTATCAAGCATAGGGTTCAGATTTTGTTTTATTTTTCAAAATTTCAGGGTAATATTCTCCTCTCTCTTTCTTTCTCTCTTTTATCTAAGTATGTGCCCTTGTGTGTATGTGTGTGTATATGTGTGTGTGTGTGTGTGTGTGTGTGTGTGTGTTGGTGTTGATTTGTAAATCAAATAGATTTCTATTATCATCCTTTACTTCACTGATTCATTTCCTAACAGACACTCATCAGGTGCCCCTCTTTTCTTGGGGCCAGGGAACATTTAAAGATCATAGGTAAAATATTTCTAAAGAAGACCAGATGAAGGAAAACCTGCATCCACATTCTTCAAAAAGAAGAGGAAGCAATTGCAGGTCAACAATTTAAAACCCGGTAAACAGACACCAAAGAGACAAATCTGACAGGAAAGGCAGGATAGCTAGTAAGTAGACGAGACCAAGAGCACCATAGCAGAGCCACCAAGCTGGGAAGAGTATTGTGTAGCTACTGCCACTGTATATATGATTAGAAAATATCTTTCTGAGGGATTGATAGAGTTGTATGAACACGGGCAAGAGAGCAAGTCTCACTGCTCAGTGCCGTTTGATTCCAGGTAAATGCTCTGTTTCCAGTTAACCAAGGGGAATAGCCAAGAAGACAAGACTGGGGTCATGTCTGAAGGAGAATGTGGGAAGGGCTCCAGGAGCAGTTAGCACCCCTGTACACTTTGAGCTATGCAAAAACACTAGAGCAGCTGACAGAAACATTAAGGCAATTTTTCAACCCTTTGGACTTAACAGCCAGACTACCTATCACTCACCCCCAACTATATTATTATCTGTTCACCAAAATCCCAAAGAAGCAAGCTGGTACTGTGGCTCCATCTGAATCACCACAGCTAGCCTGTGGGTAGAAAAGTGAGGGAATTAGCTCTGACACACTCCCTGTCTCCTCACTCTCTCACCTTCCTCAGGAACCCACAGGGGAGGGAGAATCATCTGTGTGAATCAGGGTCTCCTGCCTCAATTTGTTAAGAGCTTCTCTCTGTCCTTTTTAAATATCACATTAATACCCCCTTGTGGCACTGCCTCAGTTCTTTACCCTTTCATGCAGATATTATTAAAAACTAGTGTCAAAATGGAATTCTCCAAAGACCTTGTAAAAGTCAGCTGTGAGGCCATGTTATAGAGGAATATAGCCCCATTGCTAGGAGCCATGTCCGGGGCTGTGATTTTTCCATCTAAAGCTTTGGCTTTTCAACCCTATGATAGAAAACCCAGTGCTTCCTTCCTTCTACCTTCACGCTTCATCCATCCTGGGCTGGACACCATTCTTGGAGAAACATTCAGTGAGCTTCAAAATCACTCTGTATTTTTATGTAACAAATCCCTCTACCTCGATCGACCCTGTACAATACTTTTTTTCCACCTCCATTTTTGGAACCTCGGTGATGTGGCTGTGCCCCGAGATGCTGACGAATGGCCCCTTTAAGTCTTGCTGAAGCATTCTGGTGCACAAGTCAACAATATTTTGAAGGAGTAGTTTTAATTCAGCAGTTTTGTTGTGGAAGCAAAATAAGTAAAATGGTATTATATTGCTAGGTAATGTGTTACAGAGCCATGAACTTAATCCACAGAAACCAGACAGCTGTACACACACACACACACACACACACACACACACACACACACATACACACACCACATATACACACATTAGTTTTTTCATGTTAAATTAAATTAGCTTTTGTATGGTTCCAAAACAAAACAAATTTTGTTATATTCAGTGATCCCCTTCATCTCTCTGAAGCCATAGTTAAAACAAATTATCATCATTCCCATAATAGTTGCTTTGTTTTAGATAATATTTGTGTTTCATATTTATAAACTTATTTATCATAGTAATCTTATAAATTAAGAATTATTATTTAATTCATTTTACTGATGAAAACACTGAACTGTAGAAATCTTCAATCTCAGCTCATAGAGTAAATTTGGAAAGTCTTGCTTCACATTCTGTATCCTTAACTATGGCAATCAGAAACCTCTGCACTTAGAGGTAATCTAGGAAAAGGGAAATGTGGCCTCATTCTTCTATTTTTTAATTAAATATATAATTGCATCATCCCCCCCCCCCCCGCTTCCCTTTCAATCCTCAGGCCCTTCCATGCACACACACACACACACACACACACACACACACACACCTTTGCTTTCTCTCAATTCTTGATCTGAGTTATCTGCCATTGTTAACCAGCACCTCTTGTCATGGAGTGTGTGGCGATTCTGGCTGACTTGATAGTTGTCTTTTGGGCTCAAGACACTAGGGTTTCCCTCCTTCTTTTCACAGGCCCAACTTTAAAGTCTAGACAACTTTTCTCAAAGCTATAGGTCTTGGTGTCTGAGGTTCCTCTTGTACCACTGTGTTGTCTAGTCCAGAGCACTGAACTCACTTGCAGATAGAACCTAGGTCTCCAGGTCTCGTGGACAGTCCCAGTGATCAGCATCGCCTTTGTCTACAGTCTATGACTTAGCCATCCTCAACTCAAAGCAGAGCCTCAAGTCTCTCTCCCTTAGTGATAATCCAAAACAACCCCCCAAGAAAGCCTGAACCGTGGACCATTTCCTTCCTGGTGAATGTAGAGCAGAATGGTGAGCTGCTCCTTCCTGTTTGGAGTGGAGAAAATACCTGATATAGTTCATTTGTGTGAAATCACAGTGCTCCTCCTCATCTTAAGCATTCATGGGTGTGGAATGCTGGAGCTAGAGAGCTGGTTCAGTAGTTAAGAGAACGTTTTCGGTTCCCAGTATCTGAATAGGGATATTCACCACCACCTGTAACTACAGCTCCAGTGGGTCCCCTGGTCTCCATGGGCACTCATCTCCTATCTCTCTTCTGCCCCTAAAACAGCATTCCTAAACCTGTGGGTACCCCTCACTCACAACATCATCCTCATCTCCTCTCTAGCTCTCACATTTGCCTTGCAAGTATGTTATGAAAGGCTACAGAAAATTGCACCTACACTTGGGAAACTGGTAAATAAATGGAAGGGGCCAAAGCTTAGTGAATTAATGAGTCTCAGTGATGATTGTGGATATCTGTCAGACTTGTATTATTCCCTACTTCCTGAAGAGAAAAAGGAAAAGAAAAAGCCAGAGAGCCACAATCAGAAGAATGTACTCTGTGCTACACCAGGCAGCCATATTAGGCACTTGAAGCATGGCTCAGGCTACCTAGATGTATAAATGTACATATCTATAAAATGCACAGCAGGTTTCTAAGATTTGTGCTGAAAACAGAGTGTTTAAAATATCAATGACTTTTTTTTATTACATATCAGAAGGTTGTATTGGGTAACACAAAGCATATTATTTCTAGAAGAACACCTGTAAACTTCATTCTGTGTCTGCCTCTGTTTGCTTCTAGAGTTAAATTCTGTTTCACAAGCACAACTGAAGCACACAGTAAGTTAAAATAATGTATTGGAGGTAAAAGTTTACAGTGAGATGAAGTTCAATACTGGGGCCAAGTTTGATTTTTTTTATTGTTAATAAAGAATCAAGTTCTAGAAATTCTGATGCTACAAATTGAAATATTAAAATTCCATATGTTCATAGAACTTGTGATAAATAGGACGCAGAAGTGCAAGGAAGAATCTTCAGGAAAGGCTCCAGGCACTAAGGCTAGGGAGGCCATGCATTGGGTAAAGTGAATGCTGTGCCAGCATGAGGACCTGAATCTGATCCCCAGAATTCAAGGAGAAAGGCAGCCATGGTACCATTGCCTGCAGAACCAGCACTTGGGGGCAGAGATGAAAGCATCCCTGGAGCTTGTTGGCCAGCACACTAGCCATGGCTTAGAACTGGGCACCGGCTCCAGTGGCAGATTCTGTCTCCTGAGGTTGAGAATGACTAAGAAAGACTATAAATATCAAACTCTGACCTCCACAAAGTGTATATGTGCACACTCATGAACATGTCCACACACACACAGGGATCCTGGCATATATAACACACAGAGCTCAGGCCAGGCTGAAAATTTCTCATCAGTGTCTATCAGGGTATAGGATGATGCACCACAGAACCATCCAGCTTGGCTCCAGATTTTTTCTCTGACAGTTTTAAGGTTTTCTAAATCAAGCCTTGCCCCAACTTTCACTGACTGCTGTAGAGGATATGTGAAGATGATGTCTGCTGAATTTTCCAGAGCCCCCGGCTCACAGGTGGTTTTATATGATGCTCAAAAGACTGAAGATTACATGGACCTCTTCCTGGCCCCAAGAGAGATTGTATCAAATTCTGTTAATGATCTTGTACTTTCTTTATTAAAGAGCTTCAGTAATCTAAGTCGCGCGACACACACACACACACACACACACACACACACACACACACACACTTTTAATTCTTAATCAGTGTGCCTCTCTATGCTGATCTCCTTAAAGCTCCTCTCTATCTTCCCACATTACCCTTTCTTGACTCTCTATAGAGTCAAACTCTGCCTATGAATGGACCCTTAGAGATGTCCACACCCTAGTCCTGGTAACTGAATGTTACTTTACAAGGCAAAAGAGGTATTGTAGATATGGTTAAGAGTCTGGAGATGGGGGCTAGAGAAGTGGTTCAGTGGAGGAAGTCAAGCATGAAGAACAGAGCTTGGATCCACAGTGCCCACATAAAAGCTGGGCAGGCTTGGAGACTACCTCTAAGCAGAAGGAAGAGAAAGAGGAGGAGGAAGATCATCTTGAGGTGGGAGATTATCTAGCTGTGCCCAATCCATCGTGTGAATTCCTAAAAGAAGGGAGCACTCACCTCTTGGCTGCCAACAGAGAGGGGTGCACTGCTATGTGCTGCAAAGACGAAGGAAATGGCCAGGACCCAGAAAACATGGGCAGTTTCTAAAAACTGGACAACTCCAGCAAAGAGGCTCACCCTAAAGTCTACAGAAGGCTTGCACCCCACTAACAACAGGATTTCAGCCCCAGCTGTGACCAGACTTTCAACCTCCAGAAAAATAAGTTCACTAACCCACGTTGCATCATGGTCACTGGTCACAGAAACTGTAAAGGATAACTACACTGTAAATGCCTGTCCTCTTTCTCCTTTACACTTTCTGCCTACCAATGGCTCTGGTTTTATTCCCTCACCTCCTAGAAATTCTCCTTGATCTTTGTGTCAGGCAAGTGGGATAAGGACCTTCCTCCATCACATGATCCACTTCACATAATTTGGAAGTGTCTTCTACAGACAAAGTCTGCTCAAACTCCAATTTAATTTGATATGGAACCTTTATATATTAAACATCCTTTGACAAAAGCAATTTTTATTCGTGAGAATGTACCCAAAGTCATTAATAAGTTTAGTGATTCAGTTTCAAAATTTACATTTTTTCCTGAGTGTAACTAATGGTAGCTTGATTAACCTCTCTGAGTCATTATCATCTGTCCCAGAACATAAAACACACTAGGAACACATTTTTATTCCCTTGACAATGAATTTCATAAACATACCCATCAACTCAGTGAATATGAACACATTATAATAGCCCAAATTTAAACATATTGTGTTATTTCTTCTTTTCCCACCTCTTGCTTGATAACTGTCTTAAGTGTGCTTGTGAGTTCTGTGTAGAAGCTAATAGGGAGGAAGTAGGGTCACTGACTACTTAGTAACGCTCTTTTTCTTAGAAGCTCTGAGTTAGATCTAATTAAAGTTTGACACCTCGCAGTGGCAGTGACCTGAGAGTTAGAGAATGGTATGTGTCACCTAGCTTGTTGCAAAAATAAATGAGATAACTCCGGGGAATGACAGGGTCTGTGCTGTATCCTCCTAGTGTCGGAATTACAAGCCAAGGGATAAGCAGATCACTTTTTCCTTTTTCAGAAACTTGAGCATATTTAAATATTTACAAAGTAACCCCCTTGCTTTCGCATTGGCAAACTGAATTATCTGAGTCTTCTTAGCGGATACTCTAAATGAGAGGCTGTATATAAAAGCACTCTGGGAAGGTAAGAAATGCTTGATGTTACCGTAAATTCAATTTTTAAATTATGCATTCATTTTTTTAAATCTTTCATTCCCAGAAGAGAGGCGCCTTATTAGTAGAATGTGACATGAAATGATGTGACGTGTTAGGAAGATATATGTTTATTTTTGTTAATCAGCCCCTCCCCATACTAGCTGAAGTTCACTCATAGGGTGATTGGAGAGCTTCAGAGAAAGGCTGAACCAAAACTGGTTCTCATTTTATTTTCCTAAATGAAGAGGATTCAGACGTGTGTGTGTGTGTGTGTGTGTGTGTGTGTGTGTGTGTGCGCGCGCGCACTACTCACTGAAGCATCACAGACTGTTAAAGAGTTATTACAGGACAACTGTGGCTCTTGACCTCAAACCAATTTAAAATCACACCCCAGACATATCTCTTGAAAGACATGAGAATACAAACTCGTGATGTTAGCACTAAAATTTCTTTAATAAAAATGGCAGTGACATACATAGATCTCAAATAATATTGTGATAATAACAGGGAGTAACTTTTAAAGATTTTTTATTTTAATTTTTCTGTGTTTGTGTGTGTGCGTGTATGCACAAATATATGCCACACATGAGCAGTGTCCAAGAGGTTGGAGGAAGCTGCTGGAATCCCTGGAGGTAGAGCTACAGAACTCTGGGCCTCTGGAAGAGTTGCTGAACAGTCTCCAGTCCCAAGAGGAAAATGGTAGTGTAGCAGCTTTACCAAAGCAATTCATGGATATAACTTTCTTCTTTATCTTCTAAAATTGTCTCCGTGTGTGTGTGTGTGTGTGTGTGTGTGTGTGTGTGTGTGTGTGTGTGTGGTGTTGTGTACGTGTGTGGTATGTGCATGTGGGCATATTGGTATATGTGTACATACATTTCGAGGCCAGAAGTGGATGTCTAGTGTCTTTTTTTGATGATTCTCCATCTCTATCTTTTGAGTTAGGGTCTTTCACAGAATCTGAAGCTCATAGTTCAGTTAGGTTGGCTAGCCAGTGAGCTTTAGGAGTCCCTTCCCAGCCTGAGATTACAGATGTGACTTTTGTATGTGCATTTCTGTGGATGTGAACTTGAGTCCTCATGCTGACGTGGAAGGCACTTTTCTTACCAAGAACTATCCCAGTGCCATTTCTTGTCTTTAGGCATCTCTTGTCAGATGATTATGAACAATAAATTATCTGATGAGCATTGTAGAGATGGATTGAGAGGAGTTCAGTTAGTCTCTAATGACATTAGATCTCTAGGGAATCTGATTCTCCCACAATGAACTGGGGTGGGGGGGTGCGTCATCAGAGACACCATCTTTGCATTGATTCCCCTTGCTTAAGCACTATGATCTCAGTAATTCTAAAAATCACTCAGAGCAAAGAAAGATGTCATCCTCAAAAATGACATGTTCCCAGGCTCACAGCTTCTCCGATTACATTGTGTGCCTACCTCTCTTGAGGAGTCTTATTACAAATGCACCTCCCTTGGACTACAAAACTGATGATCTTATGCTGTAGTTCTTGATGGTGTGTTGGCACCTGCACAATTACCCCCCTTTCCAGGTAGTACTAACACACAAGAAATCTTCAGAATTTCTGTGCCGAATTTGGCAATGCTAATGTACAAAGTTCTTTCACAGTCTTTTCCTGGGCGGTGATTGAATCTGTCTCCTCTGTCAGGCCATTGTAGAAGAGCACTGTTACAGTGCAGAGGAGGACGGGATTTACCTTTCCTGAGTAGTAGTCGGTTTTTCCTTTGTGTTTGCATATTGAGAGGGATATTTTCTTTTCTTTTTATTTTTTAGCTCTTATCTTAAAATCTCCCCAGCTGAGCTAACAGTTCTCCAGGCCTGTGAATGTTTTGGTTCACAACTGTTGTAGTTTCTACATGTACTTTTTTTTTTCTTTTTTGGTTTCTCAAGACAGGGTTTCTGTGTAGTCCTGGATGTCCTGGAACTTGTTCTGTAGCCCAGGCTAGCCTCAAACTCAGAGATCTGCCTGCCTCTGCCTCCTGAGTGCTGGGATTAAAATCATACACCACCACTGCCTGTCTGTCTGCATGTATATCTGATGTTGGACAGCAATGTGCGTTTTCCTCAGTTGTATGCAGAGGTATGCAGATGGGAGCATTTTATACCAGCTCTGGGCAAAGCTCCCACCGTGTGAAACCACTCCTAAGCCCATCTCTTTTCACCTGGAGCTTCGCTCACTCAAATTCATGAATGCACAAGAAAGGTTCCCTTTGATCCTCTGTCCTGTTGTCTACACCCACATCACACCCTTTTTATAAGCATCTGTACTTACACTTCCTCCAAGAATGTTAAAGTGTGCCCGGTAACTTGTCAGGCTTCCATTCTCAAATTGCTTATTTTCGGATTGGTACGTTCCAAAGCAGAAGAGAGAACCCTGAAATGATGGGCACTCTGGATGGTTCTGAAAATACTTGAGTTTATATCAAACCATAGCAAGGCTGTATCAAAATCCTGGCTGATTCTTGGAGACCTCTGGTCAATTATGTGTGGAGAAACAGACTATTTGCTGTCTCTCTGAACTGGGGAGGGGGGATGTATGAGATGTGAGCAGCTATCCATTGGTTGGAAAAGCTTTCTGGAAATGAAGATCAGCAGGCCATTATCTGGTTGGAGATTGGGGGCAGGTCACTCACCGCAGCATAGTAGGCTGGTTTCAGACTCAGTTACCCATTAGAATTGTCTTCTAAAAGGAACAGACGAGGGTTGGGAAAAGGAAAAATAATGACAACTAGAAGTAAAATGCTAAAGCCACACGAAGAGCAAATCTCAACAGACAGGGACTCACCTGACTGATGCATAAGGTCCCCCCGCACTGCTGACACCCTTAGCTCCATCATTGAAGGGTCTTGGGATAAAGAGTTTATGCCCAGGGGAGAACCAATTGCTTCTGTTGGGTGTTGCACACAGACTTCTGCTTTCATTCCAGGATTTCAAAGCACCTCCAAGAGGTTAATTAGTGTAAGCAATTCCTGCCTGTCAACTCTTCACATCTAATCAAGGGCTGATATATGTCACCCAAAGGGATCTGATCAATAACTCCTCTGCATGCTCTCCTTCCCTTCCCCTCCCTTCTTCCTGTTCATTTTTTAGTTCAAAATCTCTCCACTCTGTCTTTTACAATACCTGCCTTTCTAGTTTCCTTCCCATTTTTCTTCACTCTCCTCAATCAAGGCCTCTTTTCCTTCTCATTCCCCTGAAAGAAGTTGGTTGAATTTACAGACCAAGGGTCTTGAAACTGGTGAACCCAAGAGCCCCACACTTTGACAATGAAAGACCCACAGGAAGATGAGTTCATGGTCAGGAATTCCTTGTCTACTGCTAGACAGTTGCTTGAAAGTAAATTGTGACTCCAATACACACCAGGCAGATAAAACACTGCCAATGTGCTATTCAGATCTTTCCTTAGAAAGCTAAAAAATTTACAGCTCTTTCTGTGCCTTGAATGTGTTCAGGCCCCTCTCATGCCCCTCATAAAGGCAAAGCTTTATTCTGTCACAATATATCACTTAGTGAAGGCCCAATCTATGTGCCATACACACTCTGTGGCTGTCATTTCCACGCCTGTGCAGACATCACTAATCGAGCATAGTGAGCACAGCATTTAACCCCTCTGCAATCACTCAGATCCAAAATTCCTCTCAAAAGATACATGAACCATCTTTGTCATGCCATGGATAATATGGCCCCTTCGTATACCATGGCTCACCATGCTCACAGCTCATCTTCTTTGTTTCTAAGTTCTAACTTTGTTAATTTTGCTGTATTTCATCATAGCATATGGTATACTTTAATAAAGTGTTTACAAAATAATAATAATGAGTGCTGATTAGCTTGTTAACATAAACTAGGAAATAAAATATTATTATCAACTTGGATTTATGGAAAAATTTCTCCACATTGTCCACCAACTATTACCCTCAACCATCAATTAACAACTATTTTGAGTTTTGTGTTTAATTGTCTCTTGACAATTGTCACATATGAGCATGCATATATATGATATATATACACACACCTACATTTATATGTGTGTATACTATCCCATGATATGCATAGATAAACACAGACAAGTACATCATGTGTGTGTATATGTATGTACATGTAGGGAGAGACAGACAACTATATATGGCTTTTGTATAACTTTATTGTACAAGTAGACATTTTGTGTGTGTATATATATACATATACATACATATATATATGTACATATATATACACATATATATTAGTTTTACTGTTTTTGAACTTCTGGAAATGATTCACGCTTTCTCACAATTTACAATGGTTCATGTACTTGTACTGAAGTAAAGTACTATATAACTATAACCCCATTTTGTTCTAGAGATTGTACTCTTAGGCTTTTATTCAGACAGTGACTGCCTTTGGCCTGAACTTCACCAAGTAGGCTAGGTTGGATGGCCAGTGTGCTCAGGATCCACCCATCTCCACCTCCCCAGTGCTGGGATTACAAGCACATACCATCATACCCAATTTCTCTATATGGGTCTGGAGATCAAACTCAGGTCCTGATGCTTACAAGACAAGCACTTCCCTGACTGTGGCACTCCCCAGTCACCCTGTCTATTTATTGTTTGTAAATCTTTTCCGGTACAAAATTCACCTAAAACAAAGTTGTGCTGTTACTTCTACAGGCAAGGATATAATTGACAGATTTGCTCTTCAGCACTTTCTCTCACAGGCACCATTCACACTATTCTATGAGAAAGAATCTCTCATTGGCCTGGGCTTTGTAAATCAAGCTATTCCAGCTGCCCAGTGAGGTCCTGGGATCTATCTGTTCTTCCCTCCCCAGTGCTGGCATTAGAAGCATGTGCCACCACACCTAGGATGGAGCTCACACCCTTAGGTTTGTTCAGCAGGGATTGACCTGACTGAACTAGCCCCTTAACGCCCTATTTGGATATTTCCCACCAGTTTTATAACTTATTCCTTTATTTTTCCTGCTTTCTAATCTTTTCAATTTATGAATTGTGTGTGTTTCCTTTCTCTTCTCCAAATGATTCAAGCTGGCTTCAAATTCAATATGTAGCCAAGGATGAACATGAATCTCAAATACTTCAAACTCCCACTCCCTAGGGCTGGGATTATAGGGTTCTGCCACTCAAATCCTGTTTCTGCAACCTGAGAATCTAAGCAAGGACTCTAGACAAGCGCTCTACCAACTGAACTCCTAAACTTAAAATAAAATTAGATGCATAAATAGATTTAATTTTGTTAACAACAAAGGTAGCATGTATGTTAAGCCTTGCAATTAATAAAACAATCTGGAGCTCACACAGTTTATCCATTGCCCATCAGTTTAGAAGCTCCTCCTAGCTACTATTTAAACACAAATTAGGTCTTATCTTATGAGTACTATCTAGGCATAATCAGTGTTTATATTGATATGCACATTTACCATTTTATTCATATCCTATTATGTCTTTGCAAACTGTCTTGAGAAATATTTTTTTTTGCCTTAAACTCCATCGTTTCCCACTTTCCCTTTTTGGTAGTCATCTTCCATTGTGTGTTAATGTATGTCTGTGTTTTTGAAATTGGCTTTATTTCATATTCAGTAGAGACTGAAGGAAATGTAAACACTCACTCAAATTCTAAAGGCAAGAAGCAAGGCCGAGCTTGATATTTAAACAAGAGAATAAGGTATAATAAAAATAACACAACTTTAAATAAGGAGACAAGGGTAAGGTGCAATTTCTTCTTTTGGTCTGGGATGAATTATTCAGTAATATTCATTAATTTATGTGTGAAATAAACATATGGTGTATATCTGCTAATTGCTTGGCTCTGTCCTAGGTGTTCATGATTAAAAACATAAGGCACAGTTTCTGGCTTCAGTGAGCTCAATCTATAAGGAGATTCAGATACATTAATCAGACAGTTAAAGAGATATAGAGTAGGAAGAATATCTACTCATAGTGTCTCAAGAAGGTATTCTAGGTTTAAGATGGAAAACATGGAGGGTTGACTCCTTAGAGGCTAGATGAGCCGAAATGGGAAAAGATATTCCTAGACAAAAGAAATGAAAGGGAAAAAAGAAACAAATATGGTAGAAGAGTAACAATACAGAACTAGACTAGCATCATGTTCAGTCAACCAGTACCACAGAGGTGAGCCATATGATGAAGGTGAGCCATTAGCTGTCAGAGACAAAGTTGGAGGTTTGAGGCTAGAATAGGCCTTGAAGGGCCATAGCTGTTGTGCTGAAGTGTTTGGACCTTACTGTGTGAGTCATGAAAACTCATTAAGAAGGTGAGACACTAATGACAAGGTCATGTTTGTGTTTCAGATGGTTGAGGCCCGTGAGTGTGAAGAGGTCAGATGGGGGTTGGGAAGAAACACTTGGTATCCCATCTGGCTCTGGAACAATTTTATAGTGCAACAAGAGCTGGAATATACTTTGAAGGTTATTATACAAGGAAGAAATGCTGTAAGGGAAGATACCTCAGTCAGTGAGGTGTTTGCCATGTAAATGTAAGGACTTCAGAAGCCACATTAAAAGGCATGCCTGTGGTCTCAGTGCTGGGGAAGCAGAGACAGGAAAACTCTAATCAGCAAGCTATAAGCCAATGATAGACCCAGTCTCAAATAAATAATCACTAAATAACTAACTAAATAAAGAGTAGGTGGCTCCTAAGGGATGACTGCAGAAGTTGAGGTTGACCTGTGGTATCACATGCACATACAAACCTACACACATGTGCACACAGAAGAAATAAAGGAAAATCAATGTTGTGAGAGACAGTCTTTGAAGACACAGTGCCACAGCCATGAGTGTTGAGACCAGGAGGAGAAGGGATGAAGAATAATTCATACACTGGAAATTGTCTAGACTCTTCCTTTTTTATATCAACCCTCTATATATCAGACTTAGCCTAAAAGTTCCCCTCCATCTAAAATTACTTCCTATAGTATTATATAGGAATAAAACTTGGGGTTCTTCTTCACTGAAAAGAGGTGACCCCTACGTCCCTTGGCTGTTCTCTACTGCTCAAGCATTATTTATGAAAAACAAAATCTGTTTATCCAAGTTCACCCATGGGAATGATTTTGTTTTTGTTTTTAGCAGAACTAGCCCTGCCCTGCCCCAACCTACTTAAAACCAGGACAGTATAACAAAATGAACATTGTGATGCTGGTTTTTTCAAGGCAAGCTCCAAGCAAGTATTTATCCATTTAAATATTCTTTGATAAAAGTTCTTCTGAGAATTTGTGAATACTAGAAATTTCACAGTGTACCTTCTAAGACATTACATGAAACACTGATTATCCAACGTTCCTACCAGCAGGGCCACTTATATAAACTAAACTAATACTAAACTAATACTGGAAACTTCTTCCATCAATGATCAAGAGTCCAAAGCAGCACATGACACTAACAGCCAGGACAAGTTAGAGCAAATATCAAGTCTGCACTTCCCTCATTCCTGAGGATCAGTGATCACTTTTCCTAATAATCAGATCTTTAAACCAATAACCTGGGAATCAAGGCTTTTCAGGTTTCCCTCTGTTTTGGACCCTAATGTGGAAACTGACTCCAAGATAGCTATCCTCAGGTTCACCGAGTGGTGAACATCAACAAGCCTGGATTCAGATTCGGTAAATTCACTCACTCCTCAGCCCTGCAGCTTGGCCAGTGTATAACTGCTGACCAAAGCCTGATGTTTGATTAGACTCTGCTTCTTCTTTTGTATGGTGTTGATAAGACGTCATGTTAATTATGGAGCTAGGTCTGAGCCCAGCAAGTGAAAGGGGCTAAATCAGTGGTTCTCAACCTGTGGGTGCGACCCATCTGAGGAACAAATAGCAGTTTCACAGGGATTGCCTAAGACCATTGGAAAACACAGATATTTATGTTGTGATTCATCATGAAGTAGCAGCAAAAGTAATTTTATGGCTGGGGGATCACCACAACATGGGGAACTGGGTTAAAGGGTCACAGAGTTAAGAAGGTTGAGAACCACTGGGCTAAGTGGTGGTTACTTCCCCCAAAGAACTGCAGTTCTCTCACTCCACGGCATGAGTGATTTAAAAGACTCTTAATGTCTCTTCCTGAAGCTTTCACATTGGAAAGCAGCATTGAGAGGATTGCCTAAACTAATCTTTAACTTTACTGAAAGGGAAAATTGCTGACATTAATACGATCTGAAGGAGACTCCAGGGATGGATCATTATCCCTGGCTACTTCTCTTTCTGTAAAATTGTTGTAAAGCAAGAATACCAAGTATCCAGGATGAATTCAAAGTCAAAGCTCCTCAAGACCTATGACCAGAAAAGAAAAATCATGAAGGTCACCAGCCCAGTCACTATGGAGACAACACCTGAGTTTGTTTCAGACACATCTGTTTTTGAAAATCATTCTCACAGTAACATCACTTTTAAATAGCTAATTTTAATCTAGCTCTGTATTTGTATCAGGCACGGGACTGAAAATACCTGAATCTCATAACCTGTCTTCACAGGACAAAAAGGTAAGATAATTACCTCCAATCATATATCCCCCAACCTACAGGCAGACGAACCAAGACTCACAGAGGACAAATGAATCCTCTCTGGTCATCTAGTTCATGTTTATAATGAGATTTTAATTCGTAATTTGTAACTTATTATAGAGCCCATGCCCTTCACCACCACATGTGCCTTCCCAGAATGCAATGGATCCTCCTCCTCCTTACCCTGAGCATCCTGAGAATCATCACATGTACCAGTCCCTGGGTATCATTTCCTTGGTCTCCACAGTCTGAGAACTTTAGTTGATGTTCAGTTATTCCTGATCCAGCTTGACTTGTTTTAAAAAACAAAATTTACAGCATCCTCATTGTAAAACACTGCAAATTAGTTGTCATTCGAAGTCCTACTCTGTCCCTATCCCTCTCTGAGAATTTGCCTATGAAACCCAGCCAGCCTGTGTGACACCTGAGCCTTCCTCCTGAGGCCCTAGTTACCAGCCTTCATAGAAAGCATCCTTCTTGATTCTCTTTATATGAAAAACTCCAGAGGCTTCCTTCCAACCATCCCTTTCCAAATGGACCTACTCTCCGCGTGAGTCCTGAGTCTTCCCCTTCCCCTTCCCTCCATGTCCAGCCCAGACCTTCTTGCAGCCCTCTCCTGTCTTCATTTCTCATTGGTACCCACAGTCCACATTCCCTTTCCAGCTCAGCCTCTTTCCAGGCCTCCCCACCTAACCCTCCCACACACTCAGGCTAGAGCTAAGCACTCCACCTAATGGACCTTCTTACTCAGCCTCAATATTTGCTTTCCGATACATTGGATTTATAGAGTGTTTGCCTGAATTAAAATGAGAAATTTTAGAGCAAACCAAGGCTTCTCAGCTGCTAAGCTCCACCATGTACTTTAAATAAGGAGAAGGGGGGAGTGTGTGTGGAGGGCTGCCCAATGCATCCACCCAGCCCTGAATTACCATTTTGTTCCTGGTTGCTCACCTTCCAACCCAGCTGGTGCCTCCCCTGCCCTGCTTACCTCCCCCAGCTAAGTTAACAAAGCAGTTACCGCTCATCTGCAGAGCGCTTCTAATCGACTCCCATGAAATAATATTTGCTTTCCATGCCTACTTTGAATCCCACTCACTTTGTTAAATGATTGCCTCTGGCTGCCTCCGCTGGCTAATCTAATAGTTTCTAGTTTGTACAAGCGAAGCGTTTTCAACCACCTATATAAATAACTTAAGCAGGAGAGGCACTTCAGCAGCCCCTGCACAGGGTTATAGGACATGACAGGTCCCCAAATGACACTTTGACCAAGTTCCTGGAGGATCACCTCCTACTAAGTGGAGCAGTTGTTATATTGAACCAGGCTGAAACGACATTCTGGACATTCTGTCTTCCAATGGTAATGGTGTTGGGGGAGGGGCATTCTGCCATATGGGGGAGACCATCTCAGTGCCTCTGTGTCTTCCGAGTGTCTCCAAATTGTCTGTGTCGATAGTACCAAGGGTGGGCTTGTAGAAAGTAGGGATGAAGGAGCCAAATCAAGGTACAACTGTTTTTTTTTTCTATGAAAAAGTTAAATCAATCAACTTTAATTTTTAATTATTGAATACATACAACATCAAAACTTACTATATAAGCTACTTTCAGGACACAGCTAATATGCTAAGCATATTTTCATTGTTGTTCAATTATTATATAGAACATTTTTTTCCTTCCTGCAAAACTGAAGTTTAATAATCAAACAACAGCTACCTGTCCCTCGTGACCCGGTCCTCTGGTCAGCACCATTCTTCTTCTTCTCTATGATCGTATTTCAATAACTCGGGGCACCTCCTAGAAAAGGACTCCTGGGGTCCCTGTTTGCAGAGCTACTGTATTTTATTTGGTCCAATGTCCTCCAGTTTCACATGTTGTCACACAGGTAGGCATCTCTTCCTTTCTCACTTGGATTTCCTTTTCTTCCTTTCTCAGGTCACTTAATATCCCACGGTACCTGGCCATCCACTGGGGGAAGCTCAGGATGCTTGTATCCTTTAGTGATTAAGCATACTGCTGCAATGAACATGCGTACGGACATGTGTCCTCGAACCCCCTGATATGGTTTGAGTATAAATTTCTGCTCCCACTCAGTCCCTAACTGGTGGTTCTGTTTTGAAAGGTTGTGGAAACTGGAACATCATGCTTAGGTGGAGAATGTAAGCAAAGCCAGTGGAGGCCCAGGGGTGGGGGGTCATCACCCAGCCTGCCTCGGATTCTGATCCCTGATTTCTGGTTCATCGAAATGTGGGGAACAGCCATCTTCCACTCCCACTCCTATGAACACTGCTATGTCACCTCTGCCATGATGGACTGAAACTGTTGGCCAAAATAAAACTTTCTTCTCTTTAAGTTGTTGTCAGTCATTCCGTCACAGCAACGAGAGAAGGGATGAACACACTCTGCTTTCAGTTGTTTCAGAGATATACTCAAAAGAATTTTTTCTGAATCATGTGGTAATTTCCCCCCAGGAACCACTGTATGGTTTCCACAGCAGCTGCATCATTTTACCAACAATACACAAGGATTCCATTTTCTCCACAATCTTAGAAACACACTTTTATTTATACTTTTTTTTTTTACAGTACTCACCCTAACAGACATGCCTTTTTCTTATTTGATAAGTTTATTTGGGGGGAGGGAATACAATAAAAAGATCAAAGGCAGGTTAGGATGAGAATAAGGTTCTGATGAAAGAGAATGGACATTTCCACCTTTGGGTCAAGTCATGTTCTAAAATGAACTGGCCAACTTCAGACTGCGGCAGACCATTGGGTGAACTATCATCTGCTGTGGAGTCCTAGCTGAAAGGAGAAGTTGACACACACTAGAAGCTATCTCCACTTGATAGCCACTTATAAATGAAAACTTAGTTCTCTTCAAGGGAGTCTCACTAGAGAAACAAGCCACTCTTAAGGGCAAGCCCAGCATTAGATTGTGGTGGTATTGTGTTCCCCAAAATATTGTGTACCTTAATAAACTTTTCTGGGGTCAGAGACGGAACAGCCACAATATTGAACAGAGGTTAGGCAGTGGTAGCACACGCCTTTAATCCTAGCATTCCAGAGACAGAAATCCCTCTGGATCTCTGTGAGTTCAAGGCCACATTGGAAATAGCCAGGCACGGTGACATACGCCTTTAATCCCAGAAAGCGAGCCTTTAATCCCAGGGAGTAGTGGTAGAAAGCAGAAAGGTATATAAGGCGTGAGGACCAGAAACTAGAGGCATTTGGCCTGGTTAAGCATTTGGCTGGATTCCTGCTACAGTAGATGGCTAACACAAAACAAACTCACTATCTTTGGAGGTCCTTTGTCTCATAAAGTTAAGTCAGGGCATTTTTGTTTGGTTGGTTGGTTGGTCTTTTTTTTTTTTTTTTTGCTCATTTTTCGTTGTTGATTTTTATTTGTTTTTGTTTTCTGACTTATAGGTCATTTGCATATATATTACGGCTTCTGGCTTTGGTTTTTCATAAGATTCCTGAGTGGGCAATCCTATGTGTCTCTGCATCTGTATATTCATAGCTTGTGTTTTTTCTTTGGCTCTTTTTGTTGTTTGTTTTTTTTTTATATTCCAATTGGTTTGTTTTTGATTTATCTTGTTTTATTTTATTATCATTCCTTAGATGCCTGTTTGTCTTCTAATGAGAGACAGAAAGGGTGTGGATCTGGATGGGAGGGGAGGGGAGGAACTGAGAGGAATAGGGGGAGGTGAAACTGTATTCAGAATATATTATATGGAAAAATCTATTTGCAATAAAAGGGGGGGAAAGGAACATAGACGTGCTGGTTGATTTTGCACTCTCTGTGGAAACCTTGAGAGTATCAGAGTGAATACTGCTACATACACTGCATGTGACCCCTGAAGCCTAAATATTTAACAAATAGTCCTTTACAGCAAAAATTTACCAGTCTGTCTATTTTAAGATCCTGTCAAAGGTGCCTTTACAGGAACACCAGTTTCCTACTACCAAACAACCAGGACTCAATGTACAGAAGAGGGAGCCCTCGAATTCACTTGTCCATAAGTAGTGTGTGGTAAGAGAGGAGCATCGCTCTGCTCTGTTGAGGATGAGAAGACACCAATTCTGAGATCTTGGAAAGTTTATGAGAGAGAATCAGTCTTGGGTTGAGGATGTAGGAAAACAGAGCTGGAACTTGGGCTGGGCTGGGCAAAGTCTCAAAAGCATCCTTTCCCACAGTGGTGGTGGAGTAGTTAGGCACTGGTTCTCTGTATGGGACTGGTGATTTGTGTGGAGCTCAGCAAGAGTGGCTGCACAAGGTGAACAGAGAGCCCAGAAGCAGAGGCAGATCACTGTGTGTGTGTGGGGGGGGGAATTCAGCATGGGATATTTGTCACCAGCCTTTCAGGTGAGCATTTTGGATGCTCTTATGACCCATATGTGTCCCTATTTCAGTCCCCACCACCCTACTTTGTATGAAGAAAAAGTGGTTTGAACTGTTATAGAAGAAATGAGGAAAGACCCAAGGTCCCCTCTATCTTAGGTTGGGTGTTAAGATGATCTTGACATTTCCCAGCAGTTCAGACCTACATTCTTGCTTCTATTGAATTAGTTTATATAGTCATTCTTATATCCTAGATTCTTAATCAAGTTTTTTTTATGTGGCAATATTTCTTGTGGTACTACCTACCACCCCCTTAATTCAATCACTCCCCAATATATTATGAGTCCAATGTGAGGACAGAGGCTATTGATAATAATATTACTATTAATATTATTCACAGTAACAGTAAATGCCAGAATCTGAGGATTTCACATTTTCAGCAAACCTGGTGCTCATTGTACATATTTGAGTAGCACTGAAAATTGGAAGTCATCCAAGTGGGTTGTGTTTTCAAGGGGAATGTTGCATGCCGCACCTGGCAGACTTCCTAGCTCTTTTCTCTCCTCTCACACTTCCCCCGACCTGCTGCTTTGCCTTTGAAATTCCCAAGTTCAGTTAGCTTCACCTCAAAGAAGTATTAACTCATTTTTCTATCATGGCCTTTACAGCATCTTGCCTGAGATTTTACCTTCCACTTTTAACTCTGGACCTGCCAAGTTATCTATGCTTAATCTTCCAAAGCCTCCTCCAAAGGGAGACTCAGGGTCAGCTGGGTGATGATAAGCATTCCTCTCTACTTCTTAAATAAATAATGAAAGGAGGGCTTTAGGAAGGAACATTTTCTGGGCTGTGTAATGTGCATTCGAGGCTAAAAGGGGGATTCCATGAGTTTCGTGCCTCTCAGTAGAAAGCAAGCACTCAGCTTCTAACAAATGGAGAGAAATTGAATAGGATAAGCCAAAGCCAATAGGTATTGACTGCTTCTACTGAGTCCCAGGTGGGGCCATGCGTTGACCGATCGTCCATCTTCAAGGAAACCCAGTGAGTTTGATACTGTTATCCAGACAGTATAGCTGAACAACATCGAGAGTCCCATGATTAAGCAAGTTCCCCAAGTTACACATTTAGTTAGTAACAGATCAGGGATTTAAACCCTTCTCCTTTTTCCTGTATTATGATGCTCAGGCTAGGTATACAAGAAACAAAAGGTTGCCTCTAGGCTTAAAAAATGAGTCTTAATTTGCTGTGACCTTTCAGTTGCAAATACCAAGATGTTCTGTACTCTGTGTGACTCATGGTTCCGGGCACCCTCACCCAACAGGAGTGTGTACATCAACTCTCCAATGAGACTTAATAACAATAATTTATAATATCTTTTTTCCTCTAATTTCCTCTCTAAAAATCAATAAATGGTTAGTGATGCTATTAATAGAGAGAAAGCAGATATTTCTCTCTATTATAAGAATTGACATTTGCAGCACTTGTAAGAGAGGAAAGAGAGGGGGTTGTAATAAGCACCAAGCGTATTAGACGCTAACTTGGAGTTTCAATGGAGGAAAGCATAGTGAAATAAAAGGCTCTCATTCGGGGATTTCAAAGCCCTGAATTCAAGTTCCTGCATCCGATAGCGCCTTCCACACCCAAAGGCTGTTGTGATGATTGGACCTGCCGAGCAGCTAACAGCACGTGGCACGATGTCTGCCAGTGACAGGGGGAAGATGCTACAGCACAGCAAGTCAAGGAGCAGAGGTATCTCCTCTGGGACACTTCCCTACTGAAGTTGCCAGCGTGCCTTCCTCCCGTGACTCTCTCACTCTCTGGAGGGCAGTGAGGTTTCGCCCCTCCTGGTCAGTGGCCAGTTTCTGGCTCTGATCCTCCCCAGTTTGTTTTGCCTACCCTCAACTCACTATGAGGTTTTAGGACAAGCAATTAATCTCTCTACCTTAATCCTTGTTCATACTTACTATGTATGCCACTGCCAAGTTGTCACAAAACAATTGCTAATTGAATGAAGAAGGTTCTGGTTCCAATAATAAGCAAAGAAAAGGAGCTTTTCAAGCCTGATCCTAAGGGGTACAGGACTCCTCAGATATATTGAGTCCACACCACTATCAGAAGACTGTAAAGGACCACATCCTCTTGATTTTGAGACCTCATTCCACCTCACATAGAGACAGTTGCATAGGTGTCAGAATTAGGTCAACCAACAACATCATTTATGGATGATAAGATCTTTGGGGATGCTAAGCAGGAAGAATCAGGTGAGATCAGAGGTCACACAAGCTTTGAGGGATGCTCTCCAGCCTGGGGTAGAGAAATAAATAAGACAATGATACTGGTTCTAAAGGAGAAAAGCGTGGGAATAAGACAGCTGCTAAATTTTCTGTCTTGTGACAGCTAGAGAAACCTGATACTCTCTCATCTTCTTAGTAATGTCTGTTTTCAGACCCTGAAAATCAGGATAGAGTCCCAGGGGCAGATCCAATGACACCAGGGCAGACTGAATGGATCACTTTTTTTGGCCCATACTCAAAAGAATGGGGCTTTTAAGTTAACATTGTGCTCCTTGTTGGAATGAAGTATTGAGATGATTACCTTCTTCCCCTCCAGATACTCTGTAGCATGAATCTTAAAAGTTCTTATTAATAAAATCAAACCTGAGGCCAGTTATTGGGTTGGATGCTGGAAGATCAGAGAAGCAGAATAAGCCACAGCTAACCTCGCCCGGCCAACTTCTCAGCTGATCTTGTTTCCTCAGACTGGAAGCCTCTGTGTCCTCATACCCAAATGGCTCTCAGCTGAACTGTGCTGCTCAAAACCTAAAAGCTTAACCAGCCAAATGCTTAACCAGGCCAAATGCTTCTAATTTCTGGTCCTCACGACATATATACCTTTCTGCTTTCTACCATCACTCCCTGGGATTAAAGGCTCTCTTTCTGGGAGTAAAGGGGTGAGTCACCATGCTTGGCTGTATCCTTGAGCAGATGGATTTCTGCCTCTGGAATGCTAGGATTAAAGGCGTGTGCTACCACTGTCTATCCTAAGTATCTAGTGGCTTTTCTGTTCTCTGACCCCAGATAAGTTTATTAGGTTACACAATATTTTGGGGAACACAATACCACCACAATCCTCTGTTGCATATAAATGAGGAAAGGAAATAAGACAACATCAAGACCCTGCCAGAAGGAAGTCCACATCTGCTGAACTCCTGAGTTATATGTGAAATAAGAAAACCACAACACAAAGGTTAGCAGCCTTCATACCCTCAGCAGCACCTGGTATTAACATTGCAGCTCAGATAGAAAGATATCATGGCAGTAAGGAGCCAAGGAATACCACAGTCACTGTAAGAACAGCAGCTTACAGCTCTGCTCCAGGGAAAGGTAATGCTCCAATGCAAGTATAACAACTCTCCTCAGGTGGGATAGGGTTTCCCCAGTGAAGTTGTTACAGCTCTGCCCTAAGAAGAGAAGCGTTATAGCTCTGTTCAGGTCCAGTGAAGTGTTACATCTCTGTTCCACTAGGGGAAAGTTTCCCCAGCAAAAGTGTCACAGTTCTGCTCTGCTCTGGCTCCAGCAAAACTGTCACACCACCCAACAAACCTCACTCAAGAGATTTTTTTGGGAAGGAAGAATCCAGGAGAGTGACTGTCTTGGGTGAGAAAGAGCAACAAACTGGACAGATCTTATATAGGATTTCTTGGTGGGGCAGAACTTTCCAGGGTGGCTTGGGATTGGTGGATTTTTGTATTCTGATTCTGAAGCAAGCTCAGGGATTGGCAAGCATTTCATGCTCAGAAATTGGTGTCATTTCGAGCTCAGGGACCTCAGGGATTAGTGGGATTCTGTGCTCAGGGATAGGTGGGATTCTGCAGCCTGACTCTGGGGCAAGTTCAGGGATTGGTCTGATTTCAAGTCCTAGTCCTGGGGTCAAGTCAGGGTCAGGCTGTTTTTCTTTGGCTCAGGTCTTAGGTCTAGTCAGGGGCAGGGTGTTTTTTCTTGGCCCTTTTCACCATACACCTGGTCCAAATTACTAAAATTTAAGAAGATCTCCTTACACTATATCTTAGGGCAAAGCAACACCATAAAATGTGATGTCTTTGGTGAGGGGGAGGTCCTGGGGATGAACATGGGTAAGGCAGACTATGGTGAGATACCTAAAGTGGTATGCAGGGTAATAGACTCCCAAGAATGGGGGGCATCATTGAAGACCCTGCATGCTGACAAGAGTGATACCTAGACATTAAATATGTTCTCCTTTACCGCCTAAACAAGTAATTTCAACAATATCATATCCAAGAGTCACTGTGTCCTCTTGGTTACTCTTGGGTGTTTGTGTGGGAGATCTCAATAACAGACTTGTACTAGAAACAGAGTAGAAAAAGGAGTGTTTTGTTTTATTTTATTTTTATTAGCATATATTAATTATGCAGGATAATGAGTTTCATGTTGACATTTTCATACGTAAAAATGTTATTTGTACTATTTTGATTGTTACCCTCTCTTGACTCCTCCCACTTCTGATGAGTCCTTTCCTCTTCTCTACCATTTTCCAGTCTGCTTTCGTGTCATTTTGGTATGTTCTACAATGAGTTTTAGTAAGATTACTTACTGTAGAATGGGTAGCATGTCATTTACAGAAGCATGGATATCTTCCCAGTGAGCCCCTCTCCCCATTTTGCTTTTCTTTGGAAAAGCAGTCTTGGTGATTTGGTCAGATGATTCTTGTTAGGAGAATCTCTTGGTCTACAGTTAGCAGGGTACAAGTTACAGGAAAGTAATGGCATACATGACTCCCTAGCTCTGTTTCTTGATGTAATAAGTGAAGTTTTATTGAAACTATTTAGCTGCTGTATCATCTTCTCTGGCCTCAGTAAAAGAGCTAGCACTGCTGGAAAGACCAGAAACTCTACTCCACACAGAGTCAACAGGACTCATGTTTCAGTGAAGGCTAACCCAGGGTTATGTATAGGGTGCATGAGACTTGTTCTATTTGAGAACATAAAGCTATAACCATTTTATACACTGGAGGCTGTAGTGGTAGATGCCTGGACAGCAGAAGAGAAGTCCCATGACTGATAGAAGTTTTGAGCAATGAGGGTTAGCTAGGCAGAATGTGCCAAGGAGTATGTCAAAGGAAAGAGTCATCAAAGGGTAATGGAACAGGCTCAGCCCATGACAAAAATGTTTACAAAGTGAAGTGGTGGGATGCCAGAAACTCTGGAGGCACCAGAGAGATGAAGCTAGAGCTGGAAATATGAGCCAGATGACCTTGTAGTCCAAGGAAAGAGACTGGGTGCTATTTGGAAGATAATAGTA
Organism: Peromyscus attwateri; assembly: GCA_902168425.1. NCBI lineage: Eukaryota > Metazoa > Chordata > Mammalia > Rodentia > Cricetidae > Peromyscus > Peromyscus attwateri. The sequence goes on from CABHPP010133034.1 coordinate 47,417, forward strand.
AGGGTGAGAACTTTAGCAGAAAACAGTGAGAGTGTTCCATCTGTAAATGAAAGGGTTATCTGGAAACCAGGAGAACATTCAGAAAAGTTTATGTGAACTCTAAGGTGTAAGGTGGCATGGGCAGGGACCAAAGGAGAAGCTATGGTGTTAAGCAAAAGGGCATGGACAAAGGGGGTCTGAAGAAGATACAAAAAAAAAAAAAGATGAGGACAGAGAGTAGAGAGCTGAACATGAGAGGGCGTCAGTGGTGGTATCCAAGGTTCTAACTTTGAGGCAAAGGATAAAGCACGGATGACATGGCTAAAGATCAAGATGGGACATGGAGTCACCATTAAAGTTATAAGATTTCCAACTTCAGTTTCTTCCTTTCTTTGGCTTCTAATGACCACACCACACTCTGTTCAGGGCTGCAGTCACTTACGTAATTGATGTTGTTAAGTTGGAGAGAGTTGTTATCTGGGTCCATGCCAGTTGTGACAAAAATATGAGGAGATTCCCTGGAAGGGCGGAATCTTAGTGATAGAAAAAAAATCCTTAGTGATAGAAAAAAAAATTCCTGTTTCTGGAATTTTCAAAATTTGGAAGTCCCTTTTCAGGGACCTTAGCCTGGGAACAATCAAGGAGCATGGAGGTCCCTAGATCTCCAGAATCGCAGGAATGTCTGATGAACAGCTCCCTAGAAGCTTGTGGGTTGTTAGGCATTTCTTCTCTGAAAGTGGGTGTGGCTCAACTCTTTCAAAGTTGGATCCAGAAATTGGCTAATGGAAACAAGAACAGGGTGAAGGAAAATTCCTTACATCAAATGAACATCACAGTCATGAGAATGAAAGTACAACAAAAAAGTTTTACCTTCTTCTAGGACCCCATAAAAACTCCCAGCACCATAGTGTCTTTGGTGAGAAAGAAGAGAAGTAGTGTGGTCCCCAAAAGTAAATGAGATGAATGAGTTTACCTACATCACACTAAATGTGTAAATATGCATGTCAGAGAGGCCTCAAAGGATGGCAGAATGAGCTCCCCCCATGATGGGAAGTTTTAGAAAGTGGACTGGTTGGATGGTCTATGGTCTTAAATTGGTCCTCACCTCTGAACTTCATTTTTTCTTATCTGCAAAACAGGATGGTGATAGTCATTTCTATTTCACAGGCCAAAATATATGTAAAATGATAATCAGTGCCTAACCATTAAAAAAAGTATTCAGTAAAAGGTATTCATAACTAATTTACTCAACCTACTATGTGCCAGACTGACTCTAGTTCTGAGAAACAAATCTGAGAATGAGCCTCATCATCAGCTACCCAGAGCTATACTTGATAGTGTGCATCTGAGGGAAATGTGGATGTAGGCAATGATAAATGGCCTACTTTGTTAGAAAATGGTAAGTGTTTTGAATGAAGAAAAAGTAGAACAAAGGAAGGCAAAGAATAGCAGGATGACCTTGAAAGGGTCATTTTATTGCCCAAGGGTTTTGTGTAATCTGGAAATTAGAGGCCAGAGAGCTACTGCAAACTGATATTGTATTTACCAAATGGCTACATATCACCAGCAATTGAAGCTGCACCTTCATAGATGCTCAGTAGCAATTGTTGATTCTTCTTCATCATCACCATTATGATTGAATATTGTTGGGTCAAGACAGATAACACTCATAAGGGACATCCGAGAAAAGATTTAAAGGGGGAGATAGTTTCTGAGTTAGAGGGAGAATGTTCCAGGCAAGTCTGTAACACAGGAATCACGGCATATGGAGTCCTGTGTTTTTAGCATAGTTTCTACTTGACCTTATCAAGGAGATTGGAAGGGATTCCAAAAACTAGCCTCTTCAGAAGGAACAGAGGGATGAGAAGTAGAAGTTGAAGGACCTTGGGAAAATAGTACTGGGACACTTGGCTACTGAAGTGAAAAAATACCCAGGAGTGGTGAATTTTCTCAATTGTGTGGACTAAACGCTGGAACTTGCAGGCAGGCCATGTGTAACACAATTGATAGGTGTTAGTGCATCCAGGTTTATGCTTGGGTATGTATGAGTCCAAGTTTGTATATGACACATCTCTCTATCCATGCAGTTACAAGACTATGTAAATGTGTGTGTACACTGTGGCAGCCCACAGAAATTTTGGATCAGGACAGATTTATTAAAGGATGAAATTGATACAACACACTCATGAATACAGAACAAAGTGGCACCACTGCTTCTTCATTCACCAGGGAGAGATGGGGAAACTCCAGACAAGGTCACCAAGCCGTGGCATCAGGAAGCCTTCCACTGTACCAAAAAGGGGGGACACAACCCTCCTTCTCTGATTCTTAAAGGGTCATGTATCTTAGAAAAGACGACTCCCATGGGGCCAACCTGCTCCATTCCATTGGTCATTAGACCGAATGGTGAAATTCCCACAACATATGTACACAGTTTGTGTCAATGTGAATCATTATATATAATGGCTATTGTGTATTATTAAGTACTTACTTGCATATATCCCTGAGTATTTATGAAAATGGAACTCTCTCTCTCTCTCTCTCTCTCTCTCTCTCTCTCTCTCTCTCTCTCTGTGTGTGTGTGTGTGTGTGTGTGTGTGTGTGTGTGTGTGTGTGTGTAAATTGTGCTTGCCTATCATGTACCTGGTCTTGTGTACAATTCCCAGCATCACATAAACAGAACATGATGATATGTACTCATGTAATCCCAACATTCAGTGGGTGAAAGCAGGGGAATCGGAACTTCAAGGTCATCCTTGGCTATGTTGACATAAGACTAGCTTGGGTTACATTACCTAAAATAAAAATAAAAGAGTTAGTTCAGCCATTTAAAGTATTTGCTGTACTTGCAGAGGACCTGAATTTGGTTCTCAGCATCTACATGGTGGTTCACAACCATCAATAATTCCATTGTCAGGGTATCTGATGTCTTCTTCTGTCCTCCAAAGGTACTACATATACATGGTGCACTTACATACATGTGGGGTGAGACACTCGTACACATAAAAATAAATAAAAACAAAGCAAAACAAGTGAAAGAGTTGCCATGATGTATGATCTTCAACAATGGACTTACTTTGGAGGCTTCAGGCAGGTGCTATTCTATTATACTCTCAGACACACAGTTCTGATGAAATGCCTAGATAGATGCTCTACAGCCTTGGCCTTGCGAGAAATATAAACAATACCCTTACATAGCATTCATGAGATACTGGGGGTAATGAAATGAGACATACATACATACATACATACATACATACATACATACATACATACATAATTTTAAGTGACTACAACATCAGACATGGGTAGCTGCTGGAAATGCAGAGAAAGTAGGCCACTGAAGGCTTTTGGTTGGGGAGGTAGAGTGGAGTTTATGTTCCTGATGATGCACTTCTCACTTTAACAAAGGCTTTGCTCCATCTGCAGATAAGATTCAGCAATAGCTGCTGCACAGGGCTACTGTGAAGAGTAAGTGACTATGAGGCAGTTGGCCCCTATTAGACACCCATAGATAATAACCAGTACCCAGTGTCATCATCAGAAGGCTTTCCGCTTCCTCTGACTATGGTTTCCATCCATACAGTATGAGCACATTATTAGCAGAAGTTATACTGATATTTCCCATGTGTTTACTTGCCTGTTTCACAATTTCATTCAGTCCATTGTTCATAAAACTCTCTCAAAAGGGTTTTGCTGACCACTCATCAACCTGCTTTCCTTTTAAATCCACTGCATGTATCATTTTACAGAACTATATCATATGCATTTTGTTCTGATGTACATACCTGTCTACAGTTAATGTAAACTCCAAAAGAGAACAGTGACAGTATCATTTATCTTTTGCTCTGGAACCCATGTGATAATGCTATTCTCATACCTACGAATGTGCCTGGCATCAGAATGTGAGTGCATGTTGAATCAAAGAATGAACGTGGTTAATGCCATCACAGAGCCCTGAAAAACACAGCTAACTCTGTCAAAACTGATGCCTTAATGCTGAGGAATTCACAAAGCAGGCAGCATGTGATCAAGAAGGCTGGCAAGGCTTTCCAGACTTGTCATGAAAGAACCTGGATAACAAGCATCCTTTTGATTCTATCTTATAAAACAAAGCAGAGTCAGGGATCGTGATCCCACTGTTTCTACTGGATACTGATAGACCTCTCACACTTGCTCTAGGAGTGTGCAGAAAAGAAGAAGCACCCAACATTTATGACTGAGTAACCCTACTCAGCCTACAGAAGCTCAAAGCCAGCCCTCATTTACATATAAATGCTCATAATTTTTAAATTATAGATTAATGCCATTCTATGCCCTTGTAATTCTCTTGCTAGAGAAACAAGAGTGACTTACATTCATGAACCCCAACAACAAAAACACATAGATATATACTCCTTACTTCTTGCTTTTCTTAAATTCCTCTACTTCCTCCTCTAAGTGTAAAAAAAAAAAAATGCTACTTTGATTGAAGTTTCAAAGAAGGACATTAAGTTCCTACAGTTTATTTTAAAATATTAGGTCCTTTGCTTACTTTCTGAGAAACTGGTTGAGTCTCTCCACTTTCCCATCGCCATCCTGGTCATTTCTCACAAGGGTCACACAGAAGGCAACACATGTGTATTGCAAGGAGGGAAGAGAATTCACCACTTAATGTGCTAATATGACCCAAGTTTTCAAAATGGAAGTCATTGTCATTATTGAATTGTTATTACCCTGTTGGGCCATGATTTACACAATTATGAATGTAAAACTTGAATGGTGAAAGAAGAGAATTCCCAGGCATCACTGTCTGCAGAGAGGAAAAGAAGGAAGTAGAGCTGGATGCACCTACTGCTTCTCGTAGTGACAGTCCATGCTTCATCTCCAAGTGGCCTTGGTTTTGATAACCCATTGGTCTCTGAAGAGCACACCTGGCTCCTGGATCTAGCTAATACATGGCATTAAAGACTGACCAGTGATAGAAAAACCAAGGATCTATTTAACTCTATTGAAAAACAACTTGATAATTTCTGTTTTAGATTCTTAGTCATCTAAAGTATTCTGCAGGAAAGGAGGGCTGGGTGGAGTAAGTCGGGTTTTAAAAAAGATGCCACTTATTGGTTTCCTTCCTGCAAATATTTTCTGGCTTTATATCATCAATTTTTCCCATTGCCCTGTGGAGCAAGACTTATTATTCCAATTTGCAGATGAGGATTTGAGGCTGCCCAGGGCTATGAGACTTGCTCACAGCCAATGAACAAGGGCCAAAATTTCAAGCCAGCTTGCTTAGATCCTTTCATTTGGGACCATGGATCTTGTTTTTCATGGAGACTGGAGATGTAGGACTATGTGTGAGTCCTAACTTGTGGTCACCTTTTGGCAGAAGTTACTTCATAAGACTCTAGAATCACTTTTTCCCATTGGATACTTAGCTTTCTGTAAATCTAAGGCCCAATAGTATCATGAAATCAACATATTCTAACTAAACTCAATATCTTATTCCTTAGTACCACAACTCTCTTAGCAAAGCTCTGCTCCCTCTTTGCAAATCATTGTTTATAACCATAAGTAATCCTTTAATCCTCCCGCCACTCACCTCCCAGCACTCTGTAAGCCATTGGGTCTTGTCTTCTCTGCCTGTTAAGATGTTAAACCTACACCTGCTCTAGCTCCTCCATTTAATCATATTACCATCTCTTTATTGCATGTTTCTCTATGGCATCTTTGTCTTCAGTATTTTCATTTTACGGGCCATTCTTTTCACTCTGTCAAAGTTAGTGACACAAAAATGAATGTAATTTTATCCCTCCCCTGCTCTAAAACTTTCAAGGATGCCCCGCATTGGGAGGCTGGGAAGATGACTCAGTGGGCAAAGTGTCATACAAGCATGAGGACCTGAGTGTTGATCTTCAATATACACATAAAAGCAGGGTATAGCAGCACGCACCTTTATCCTCAGCACTGGGAATGCAGACAGATGGATCCCTGGAGACAGCCAGTCTAGTTGAATCATTGAGCTCCAGGTTCAATGAGAGAAGCTAACTCAAAATATAAGGTGGCAAGTGATGTGGGAGACATCCAACACCAACTAATACTAACCTCTGGCCTTCAGACAGGTGCACCCGCATGTACAAACACTGTACATCATGTATATATACACACATGAATGTGCACATACAACACATACACACAAATAACTCAACATGATGCTCTAATCTTATCTCATTCCTCATAATACTTTCAGTAAAGGTCTAATGATTTTTGTAGAACACTGTGGTGGTTTGAAAGAAAATGACCCTCACAGCGAGTGGCACTCTAAGGAGGTGTGGTTTTGTTGGAATAGGTGTGGCCTTGTTGGAGGAAATGTGTTATGGTGGAGGCAGGCTTTGAGGTCGCCTTTGCTCAAGCTACACTTAGTGTGGCACTCAGTTCACTTCCTGTTGCCTACAGATCAAGATGTAGAACTCTCAGCTCCTTCTCCAACACCATGTCTGCCTGCATGCTGTCATGCTCCACTATGATGATAATGGAATAAACCTTTGAAACTGTAAGCCATCTCAATTAAATGTTTACCTTTATAAGAGTTACCACGGCCTTGGTGTCTCTTCACAGCAAGAGAAACACTGAGACAAACACAATGCCTTTTCTTTCTCCTGCTTTTCCATTTAAGACATATCCTTCTGCAATGTCTTAGCTGTTAACTGGCCTTTCATCTCCAAAGCCACAGTGAACTCTTGTGTCTGTGTCACTTCTTTCATACAAACTCAGCCTTTCACATGCACATCTTCACTGAGCTTCTACCATGATTTTTGTCATGCACCAACCTCACTGACAGCTTCTTATAGACCAGTGGTTTTTTGTTTCTTCCTTTCTTTGTTTTTTAATCATTCTTCTTAGTCTTTTTAGCCTGAAGATTTTTGCACAGTAAGAATTGTACTGCAGGTACTATTTTGAGTGTTAGCATAAATATATCATAAACATACTCCATGGAGCTATGCAGTTTTCCTAATTATCCTTTTAATTGCTGCATATTATTTCTTCCTGTTGATGCTCTATAATTACTTAAACATTCAATTCAAGTCATTAAATTCAAGAAGCATTTTCTAAGCATATTCTAACGTACATCAGGTACTATACAGGTGTATAAAGGCAGGTGTACGAAAAGGAGGAAGACATAGCCTCTACCTCCTAAGAGCTTGCATTCTAGCGTATGTGGCCTTCTGTAATAGGTGCTATAATTAGACATGTGTCGTCAATGGGAAACAGTGAATAAGAAAGAATTTTATTTTCCCTAAATAGGTTAGAGAAAGTAAAAGCACATAGAATATTATGTTTGAGGTTTAAAATAAGAACCTAAGAGAAAGGGGGAAATGGAAATAGCTAGGGCCTTATAGCTTGTAAGGCACAGAGTGGGCATATTTTTCCAACCCAGTGACCTGACTGTAAGTCTCATTGCCATCCCTTTCTGCTAGAGAACTCCTACTCACCCAGCATACCCACTGGTCAATGCTTTCCTTAGCCCTTCTTGCTGCAGCCCGCACACATTCATGGAGCAAGAAGTGCTGACAAATTTTTTCCAATCCACTAGCTGTGCAAAGTTATAGTTTGTTTTGATTTTGAGTTTAACAAAATAAGTTCACTCACGCGATGCATTTCATCCTCTGTTCCCCTTTTTTTGTAAGAATTGCAATGTTACCAAGGAAACAGGACTGTAGAGCAAACCCCTGGCAAATATGTGTCCCTCAAAAGTTATCAAGTGAATAGATGATCAACTCAAGGCTAAATGCATGAGTTTATCTATGTGAAGAATTATATATATACATATACATATATATGTTTGTGTGTATATATATTATAACAATGAAAGGGGTAGCAAGTAATATTATTATATTTACAAAAAATTTAAATTCAAATTAGTGTCTTGGTGCCTCATATAGGGCATTGCTGTTTGTGAAACCAGCAGGGCCAAGTATATTGAGAGCTGTGAAATCAATCCCACCCCATGACTCACTATTTAATCTACAAAACTCATCCAAATGAAGGGAAACAACAGATATTGTATGCACTATTTTCCATATTAGTGCAAGTCTGGAAACAATCAGAAATGTCCACCAATAGGGAGTGGTTAAATAAATTACAATATGTGAACTGGATGGAGTATTATGAAGTCATTAAAATGGTAATTAGAAAGATTATGTAGCCACATGGAAAAACATTTACTATATAATATTAAGTGGGAAAAAAAGCTGAATACAAAATTGAGTCTAGGCCATCTCTGCATTTATGTAAAAATGTGTGCCTATGAATTAAGATACCATGGAAAGAGGCAAGCATGTGACCAGCTATTCTAAACCAGGGTGCTTTTGCTTTTCTCTCTCTCTCTCAAAAAAAAGAGGTCCTTTAACAATGTAAAGATTGTAAAAGCCAGAGGCACAGTATGGTGACTGTGAGATCGTGTCTTCTAGACTTGTCAGGAATGCCACATCTATGAAATTTCAGTGATACAGTTGCCCAAACAAGACCTGCAAAATGATGATACCTATCAACATGCCAATATGGATGTGGGAAGTTGTACAAGCCTCCCCCAGTATGAGGAACCACAGGCTGCTGAGATAAGGAGAATTAGTTTTCTCCAGGGACGAGCCCCCAGATAGGTTATCCAATCCCTGAACACATATAAATTTAAGCAACACTAAATGGACTCAATGCAGATCGTGTTTGTGTGTGTGTGTGTGTGTGTGTGTGTGTGTGTGTGTGTGTGTAAAACAATAATAATTTGATATAGAGTCAAGGGCATATGGAAAGAGTTGGAGGAAGGAGAGGTGGAAATAATGTAAATGTGAATACGGTACTTTGTAGGAAATTCTGAAATTTAAAATAATTAATTTTTAAAAAGTTATTTAGATTGTTATTTCCAAGCCCTAGAGGAACTCTAGTCCTCCCTGATCCCAGTTTCTCTGTCTGCCTCTTGGGAGAAGGAGGGGGAGTCTCTGAGGCACAATTAGGTGTCTAGGGCTGGGCTTCTGGTGGACAACACAGAGGGGTTAGAAACAGAATGAAAACCCAGCCCACTATCAGAGCAGCCTTTCATCTTTGTCTTCCTGGACACAGCTCTTACTCCCTCTTTTGGAATCATTTGCTTTCTTGTCTTTTTCACTTCTAGGTGTGATAAATATCATCTTGTTTCTTTCAGTCACTACATTAAGAATATTCTAGACAACCTTTCACCTGAGAATTATATAATTAAAACTTAGAAGTTAACCAGTACATGTATTTATAAAAGCAAATCATCATATGATTTCTTTTAAAATCTAAGTTTACACTAATATAATACTAGCCAAATAAACAGCATATATATGTAGCATATGAGCTGAAGAAGAAAAGTATCCAATATCTAGAGTTGAGTACTGGGTAGAGCACAAGATGCAGACTAACCTCTATGTAAGCAGTCTGTGTGTACATAAATTATCCCATGGATCATAAGGGATCCCTGTTTGTTGAGGTGACTAGACATTTGATAGACTAAAATATGTGTAAAGGTGATAATAATATTTACTTAGGAGAACAATATATTGACTGAAGTACAGTTCTTTCTTTACTTTTTATTCTATGTGTTTTTGCAGTGCTGGGAATTGAACCTAGATCCTCAGGCATGCTAGGAAAGTATTCTACCACTGAACTGTATCCAAGGCCTTACTCCATATTCTTTTATATTTATCTATTTAATTTTATGTGTACATAGTAGTTTTTAATGCTTCCTATTAGAGTTGGAGTAGGACTTTAGGGTAAGGCTTCTGAGATATGACTATACAATATTCTATGCTAACATACTCTCACATCTCCTAAATATGTTCCATCTCCATCTCATCTCACTATGAAAAGAAACCAAACAGGGACTTGAATATAAAGCTAGGACATATTCCACCCAGCACTATTGCCATTAATGGTAATAATGATAACAATAAATTTGGTCATAATAAATATATTTAATTATAATACTGAAGCAGTATAAATCAAAAGAAAAATATGTAAGTAAATATTTAGGACTGAACATTTTTATTTTAAGAGAGTTAGTTTTTTTAATTTATTTTATTTTATTTTACAATATAATTCAACTTTACATATCAGCCATAGATTCCCCCGTTCTCCCTCCTCCCGG
>CABHPP010133035.1:0-29904 GCA_902168425.1 Peromyscus attwateri
GAAGGAAGAAAGAAAGAAAGAAAGAAAGAAAGAAAGAAAGAAAGAAAAGAAAAGAAAGAAAGAAAAGGAAGTAGTTGGTGTGGTAGTTTGAATGTAATTGGCCCCCATAAGCTCATAGGAAATGGCACTATTAGGAAGCATGGCTTTGTTGGAGTAGGTGTAGTCTTATTAGAGGAAGTATGTCACTGTGGAAGTAGGCTTTGAGATCTCATATGTGCTCAAAATACCTCTCAGTGTCCCAGACTACTTCCTGTCGACTGCGTAAGTTGTAGAACTCTCAGCTACTTCTCCAGCACCATGTCTGCCTATGTTCCCATTGGCATGGTCACAATCTGCACCTTAAAAAGCCGGATGCAGACCCCCACCCTCCCTCTTTGCTCTCTGCTCTGCTCCCTCCACCCAGGCACAGCTCCCCTCTCTCTCCCCTCTTTTCCCTCATAATAAAGCTCTCTGTAACTCTGGTAGTCGTGGCCGTGACTTGTGACTTTTCCGCTGGTAACCAGCGCCGCCACCACCAGCGCCGTTCATCCTTTCAGCTTGATCTGAGGACTAACAACTTTCTAAGCTCTCCTCACTTCTATGGTAACCATATTACTGGAAGCCATATTGAACCAAAGTAAATACCATCTTCTATAGGATTTAAAACCAGCAAGAAAATGAGAGCTTGTCCTGGACTGGCTTTCATTTCCATTCCTGAACCAAATACCACGTTCAGGGGAATGTAGTGCCCTGGCCACAAAGAAGTCACATTCCAATTACACCCCAGCCCATGTAATTGAGCTGTATTCAACCTCACCTAAAGAATATAAGGAACAAATGGAGAGAATAGGCAGAGGGGAAAAACGGAGATGAGATAATGTTGTTGGGAAAGAGAGAAACAAGAGCTGGAAGGCAGAAAGACACAGAAATTTAAGGTTTATTCTTTGTCAGATCTCCTATACATAGACACCCCCTGCTAGCCACTTCTCCGCATGCCTGATTTATCCTGGCTTCATTCCTCACAGGTGGATTGGGAGAAGATACCTGGAAACCTTATAAACTAGGAAACAGGGCTTCCATTCTGAGCTCAACATGCTCCCTGAAGATCCACCTTAGAAGATCAACTGGGCCAGGTGGTGGTGGCAGTGGCGGTGGCACACGCCCTTAATCCCAGCACTCGGGAGGCAGAGCCAGGCAGATCTCTGTGAGTTCAAGGCCAGCCTGGGCTACCGAGTGAGTTCCCGGAAAGGCACAAAGCTACACAGAGAAACCCTGTCTCAAAAACAAAGAAAAAGATCAACTGGAAGGGGATGAGGCAGCAGGTTTGTTTCTCATATACATGTATGTATGTATATATATATATATATATGTATATATATATGTATGTATGTATGCATGCATGCCACAGTTTCAAAGAATTAAGCTAGTTTTTTCAAAAATTATTAGGGACTTGGAGGACACCTCAGGAATGTAGCACTTGCCTGTTGTGCACAAGGCTCTGGCTTGAATCCTTATTAGAAATAAATGAATAATAAAAATTGTTAATCAGCTGGGCGGTGGTGGCGCATGCCTTTAATCCCAGCACTCGGGAGGCAGAGCTAGGCGGATCTCTGAGTTTGAGGCCAGCCTGGTCTACAGATCGAGATCCAGGACAGGCACCAAAACTACAGAGAAACCCCATCTCGAAAAACAAAACAAAACAAAACAAAAAGTTAATCATGAATTTGAGGGGAAAAAAATTAAAAAACAGAAAAGAGCCAGTTGGTGTTGATGCACGCCTTTAATCCCAGCACTCCAGAGGCAGAAGCAGGCGGATCTCAGTGAGTTCAGGGCCAGCCTGGTCTACAGAGTGAGTTCTAGAACAGCCAGGACTAACTACACAGAGAAACCTTGTCTTCAAAAATAAAACCAAAAACAAACAAACAAACAAAAAACAAAAGCAAACAAAAAAAAACCAGAAGCATAAAGAAGAAAGTGTGTCTCAACCTGGTTCCAACTTCAACCACACCCCTAAAAGCTGAGCATTTTAAATTAATTGTTGGTCAACCTCAAGCTTAATCACCAGATAAAAATACTTACTCCCAAGATGAGAAGTCAAACTGAGGTATCCTAATTCCTAAAAGTTTCATGCTCTAACGTTTAATACATGTGCTGAGAATATCTTGAAATAAGACAAGTTTTAAAAGTATATCAATCACATTCCAAATAATATGCCCAGTATGTTTTTGTTTCACTACCAGAGACCATTACAAGTGAGCGAACCTGTAAATTTTAGGTGAGTGCATCCAGAGGGGGCAGGGTGGGGAGCTGGTTCAGTGGGTAGGACTGTACCTCTCCCAGGATTTTCTGATGATTTGAGGTGTGGGGTGAGAGGCAGAGGGCAATCAGGTATGACTTTCAGAGATTTGGCCCCAGCAACTGGAAGGTGATTTGGTATCAGCTTCGACGTGTAGGGCCAGGTTGGAGTTCAGTTTGGGCAATGTTGGAAATGCCTTGGAGATTCCTCCCAGCTCAAATGGAAGATGCCAACACCCACAAGTGATTAGTCATCGATACTCTCTCCACTGTACACTCCCACCACCAAGTGCCGCTTTGGTGCCTCTCCTGGATCTCGCTCTGTAGACCAGGCTGGCCTCCAACTCACAGAGATTCACATGCCTCTGCCTCCTGAGCACTGGGATTAAAGGTGTGCACCACCACCGCCTGGCCCTGATGATGAGTTTTGCTTGTCAACTTGACTGGATCTGGAATCTATTAAATGGCAGGTCTCTATGAGGAATACTCTTTACTTCTATCTATGTATTTGTTTGTTTGGAGACAGGGACTCACTATGCAGCCCTAGATGGCCTGGAACTCACTATGCAGACCATATTATAAGGTTTGCCCTGGTGGCACATGCCTTTAATCCCAGCACTTGGGAGGCAGAGGCCCGCCTGGGCTACAGAGTGAGTTCCAGGAAAGGTGCAAAGCTACACAGAGAAACCCTGTCTCGGAAAAAACCAAAAAAAAAAAAAAAAAAAAAAAAAAGGAAGGTTTATTAGAAGCTCACGGTTGCTCCCCCTGTTGCCTTTGTGACAGAGGCAAGGCAAAGGGTACTTGGTGGTGGGAGTGTACCGTAGAGAGAGCTACTTAGCTCCTGGGGCTGGAAAGTAGAAAGAGGGACAGGAAGACACAGGGGTTACAATATCTTTCTCAAGGGCATGCCTCCAATAACCTAACTTCCTCCCACTAGGCCCTACCTGTAGCACGAATATTAGAAAATCTTATCAATTAAAAACAAAGCTGGAGCCAGGTATTGGGGTGAACACTGAAAAATCAGAGAAACAGAACAGGCCACAGCTAACCTTACCTCTTCCAATTTTACGGCCTCTTCCAAATTTACGCCTGATCATGTTTCCTCGATTCAGACTGAAAGCTTCTGAGTCCTCGCCCGAATTGATCTCAGCCGAACTGCTGCTCAAAAGCCTAAAAGCTTAATGACTCTAGTTCCAGGTTTTCACGCCTTATATACCTTGCTGGTTCCTGCCGTCACTTCCTGGGATTAAAGGCGTGTGTCGCCACGCCTGGCTGTTTCCAGTATGGCCTTGAATTCACAGAGATCCAGATGGATCTCTGCCTTCTGAATGCTAGGATTAAAGGCGTGTGTGCCACCATTTTCTGGCTTCTATATCTAGTGGCTGTTTTGTTGTCTGACCCCAGATAAGTTTATTAGGGTGCACAATATATTGGGGAACACAATATCACCACACCTACCTCCTAAAGTGGTGTACATTCCTAATGCTATGACCCTTAAATACAGTTCTTCATGTTGTGGTGACCCCCAACCATATAATTATTTTACTTTATTTATTTATTTATTTTTTGTTTTTGTTTTTCAAGACAGGGTTTCTCTGTGTAGCTTTGCGCCTTTCCTGGAACTCACTCGGTAGCCCAGGCTGGCCTCGAACTCACAGAGATCTACCTGCCTCTGCCTCCCGAGTGCTGGGATTAAAGGCATGACCACCACCGCCCAGCCATAAAATTATTCTGTTGCTACTTCATAACTACAATTTTGCTACTGTTGTGAATCATAATGTAAATATCTGATATGCAGGATATCTGATATGTGACCCCTGTAAGGTTGCTTGACCCCCGCAGAGGGGTCTCAACCACATGTTGGGAACCACACTGTCCTAAAGGCTTTCCCACCTCCCAACAGCACCACAGGTTGGTGGCCAAGCCTTTTAACATGTGGGCTTTGGGTGAATGTACCAATTCCAAATTCTAATACCCGAGACGTCTTCAGGCTCTGGCATCAAGAAGGCCATTACCAGATGTGGCCCTTCAATATTGATCTGAAGCATGAGCTGAAATTAACATTTCCCCCTTTATAACTTACTGAGTCTGTGGTATTATGATATTGGTAAAAGAAAAATAGACTAGAACAGTGTGATGTTGGTGTTGTCAGCTTGACCAAACTTAAAATCACTCTAGAGATGGGCATCTAGGCAGGCCAATAGATTACCCTAATTAAGTTAATTGAGGTGGGAAGACCTGACCACTGTGAGTAGCACCATCCCCTGACTGGGATCCTGGACTCTAGGAATGGAAAAGCAGACTAGGGAGCAGTATGCATTCATCCATTGCTCTCTGCTTCTTTTTTTTTTAAAGATTTATTTATTTTTATTATGTATACAGTGTTCTGCCTGCATGTATGCTTGCATGCCGGAAGAGGGTACCAGATCTCATTTCAGATGGTTGTGAACCACCATGTGGTTGTTGGGAATTGAACTCAGGACCTCTGGAAGAGCAGCCAATGCTCTTAACCTCTGAGCCATCTCTCCAGCCCCCTGCTCTCTGCTTCTTACTATGGGTTCAATGTGACCAGCTGTCTCAAGCTCCCGCTGTTGTGACTTCCCTGCCATGATGGGCTGTGACCTGGAACTGTATTATCTCAGCCGTGACAGAAACTAAGACCAGGTAGCAAGCCCCAGGAAGGGGAGCAGCACCTCTGTCACCGGTGGAAATTCAAACCCGGGATTTTCATTTTCTAGCCGGTTGTTGGGAAGCTCATTTTTCTCTCCAATTAATTAATTGATTTCGTTACTAAGGTAAGATTCTTTTTTTTTTTTTTTTCCCCCTTTTTGATTTTTCGAGACAGGGTTTCTCTGTGTAGTTTTGCACCTTTCCTGGAACTCACTTTGTAGACCAGGCTGGCCTCAAACTCACAGAGATCTGCCTGCCTCTGCCTCCCGAGTGCTGGGATTAAAGGTGTGTGCCACCACCGCCGGGTTTTAAGGTAAAATTCTTATTGTGTAAAAGTTAACCACTTTAGAATGTATAATTCACCAGGCAGCAGTGGCACACTCCTTTAATCCCAGCACTGGGGAGGCAGAGCCAGGCGGATCTCTGTGAGTTCGAGGCCAGTCTGGTCTACAGAGCGAGATCCAGGACAGGCACCAAAGCTACACAGAGAGACCCTGTCTCGAAAAAAAAAAAATGTATAATTCAGTGGCATTTAGTGTACTTGCAATATTGCAAACCCACCTCCTCTCTCCAGATGTAAAACATTTCTATCCCATTGCAGAGTACATTGGGGATGTCCTGAAGTACTGCTTTAACTCATGTACTACTGTGAGACAACAGACATTAGACTCATCAGAAGATCTTACTATTGATTATATGGTTTCAATGTACAACTGAGGGCTGGAGAGATGGCTCAGTGGTTAAGAGCACTTCCTGTTCTTCCAGACGACCTGGGTTCATATATGATTGCTATTACCAAATAGATTTTTTTATTAGTATTATTATTATTATTGTATGTGTATATGTAATGGTGTGTGAGGAATGTGTTTGTGTGTGTATGAATGTGGGCATGAGATTGCCATAGCATGTTCCTGAGGTCGGAGGGCACCTCTAGTATTGATTCTCTCCTTCCTCCTTGTATGAGATAGGGTGGGTATCTTTGTTGTTCTTCAGTGTGCCTGCAGGACTAGCTGGCCATGAGCACCATGGGGATTCTCTAATCCTCTCCCAACTTGCATTAGGGAAACACATTACTGCATTGAGTTTTTAGTATGGCTTCTGGGGATTCAAACTCAGATCCTTGTGCTTTTTTTTTTAATTTTAAATGCTGAATGTCATTTATTTAAGGGGGGAGGAGGTCTTAAATACAGGCTTACAGCACAATGGGAGGACCCCGGAGGGCAGAAGTTCGCTACTGATGTTTTACAATCTTGCTTCTAATCTGTTAACGCCCATTATTCAGGGTACCAGGCAAGGAACTTCCCTTAAGCATTCAGGAGGGTGGAACCTGGCAGGGAATTAGCATAGGGAGAATATCAAGGTCAAGGTCGGCAAGCAATGCAACAGTTACCCAAAACGGGGGCCAGGGCCCTACAGGTCCCCCTTTTATTAAAAAATGAGCTTCTGACTTGGGTTGCGTGGGATGTCAGCAGGTCACCTTACTCGTCATAGAGACGCCTGCCCAGGCCACACAGGTGTTCTGTCTTAGGTTGGTGAGTGCCCCCCAAGCATTACCCATCTCTGAATACTCATTATCATACAGGCTCAATCGTGTGTGAGCTGAAGAGTTAACTGCTGCCAAAGATCTCAAAGTGGCACTGGGCTTGCAATCTGTGTGTTCGATACAGAAAAGGCCAACAGAGGTCCTATCTCACCCATAGTCAGTAGGCTAAAGGCAACTGAGCCATTCCCTTCCTTAACAAGCCATACTGTACGTTGGTGTCCTTGTAAGATAGTATCCCAAAAGCAACTGGAATTTGAGTTTATAAATTTATAATTTTCAAAGCCAATTGAGATGTATATAGCTACTGAATTAAATTTATCATGCCCCATAGAATGAAAGATTAACTAACTGTGGTAGCTACTTTTGTTGCCAGGGTCTCCATTGTGCTAGCTGTAGTAAGCAATTATGAAATGGTAATCCCAGAAAGAGTAGCAGTGGTGGGCGCCATTGCTATAACAGCAACAGCGGCAGCAGCAATGACAAATTCTCTTCTGGATTGTGTGGACATTCACTGGCATGGATACAACTCCAGTAACACGTACCACCAAGGCCATTTTTCTTGATCCCAGCACGACTTTAGCTGGCAGCTCTTCTGGAGAATCCAATCTTATGGTTACAGTTCCTAGGCTTACATTAATGCTTGCCAAAGCTGGCAATGTTGGGCTCTCAATCTCCATTGACATCAGAAGGATAGATTTTTTTCAAGAAGACCCATTAGGTCTCTGTCATGTTGGGCTTCAGCAGCAGCCATAGGGCGCTTGTATGAGATAGGGTGGGTATCTTTGTTGTTCTTCAGTGTGCCTGCAGGACTAGCTGGCCATGAGCACCATGGGGATTCTCTAATCTTCTCCCATCTTGCATTAGGGAAACACATTACTGCATTGAGTTTTTAATATGGCTTCTGGGGATTCAAACTCAGATCCTTGTGCTTTTTTTAATTTTTTTTTTTTTGAGACAGGGTTTCTCTGTGTAGCTTTTTTTTTTTTTTTTAAAGCCTGTCCTGGATCTTTCTCTGTAGACCAGACTGGCCTCGAACTCACAGAGATCCGCCTGCCTCTGCCTCCCCAGTGCTGGGATTAAAGGCGTTCGCCACCACTGTCCGGCAATCCTTGTGTTTTTGAGATAAGTTCTTCACTCACTGAGACTCCCTCCACCTGCCCCCCCTTTTTTTAAGACAGAGTCTCTGGTATCCCAGACTGGCTGTGGACTTGCTATTTAGCCAAAGATTACCTTGAACTTCTTTATTATTATCTCGTTTTAGACAGCTTATCATTATATAGCCTTGCCTGGCCTGGAACTGGGATGTAGGCTGGGATTAAAGGAATGCATCACCACACCTGGCTTATCTTATTCTAAATTATGTTCTTGAGAGAGAGGAGAGAGGTTTGTATATATGAATGCATGTGCCTGGGTACTGGGAATTGAACTTGGATCATCTAGAAGAGCAATACATTGTCTTAACCACTGAACCATCCCTCTGGCCCTCTTCTTTTTTATTATTAATTTTAACCACATTTTTACTTATACTATGGGTGTGTGGGGGGGGGGGTGGCACATATGTGGAGGTCAGAGGACAACCTGAGGGAGTTGCTTCTCCTCTTCCCTCATCCGGGACCCAGGGATTGAACTCAGATCATCAGGCTTAGCTGCAGGTATCTTTACCAATTGAGCAGTCTCACAGGCTGGGACCTTGAGCTCCTGATCCTGCTGCCTCCTCCTCCTGAGTGCTCAGCTCACAGGCATGCAGCACCACTGGTTTATGTGGTCCCACATATCAAACTCAGAACTTTAGGCTTGCTAAGTGTGACAGCTAATCTTGGTTGTCAACTAAAGCCCAAGTAGCTGGGCATGCCTGTGAGGGGTTTTCTTTTTTTTTTTTTTTTTTTTTTTTTAGGGGTTTTCTTGATTGAATCATTTGAGGTGGGCTCATCCTAAATCTGGATCATTTGAGGTAGGAGGATACACCTTAAATCTTGGCCACACCTTCTTGGGGCAGCTTCTATAAAGACCATGAAAGAATGAAGTTTTGTTTTTTGCCTGCTTGCCCTCACTTTCTCTGGCAAGTTCATCTAACCTGATGCGGAGACATTCCTTCGCTGATACTAGAACCTACTTCAGGATTCCAATGAAGACTGAAAGACCAGCTGAGATATCCGGCCTTGTGGACTGACCAGAGTCTTGGCCTTTCTGTCAGGAGACAACTGTTGCTGGATGGGCTGAACCACGGCTTGTTAGCCACTCTAATAAACCCATGTATGTATGTATGTATATAGAGAGAAAAGGTGGAGGGGAGAAAGGGAGGGAAGGAGAGAGAGAGAGGGCGATATTTGGGGCTGAAAAGATGGCTCAGCAGTTAAGAGTACTTATTTTTGCAGAGGATCCAGGTTTAATTCCCAGCATCCACATGTACTCATAACTGTCCCTAACTCCAGTGCCAGAGGATCCAACTCCCTCTTCTGACTTCCTTAGGCACCAGGCACACACATGGTACACAGATGTACATGCAAGCAAAACACTCATACACATAAAATTAAATAAATCTTTAATATACTCATTCATTCAGTCATTCATTCATTCATCCAGTTCCTTTACAGAGTCCTGACTAATAAACTAAGCATGCACTTAACGAACTGAGCTACATCCCCAGCCCACAGACACAAAGTTTTTTTATCATGAATGTTTTATCACAAATACACGATGTCTCCAGCCAAATGCCTTTTCTGCTTAAGTTGATACAATCATATGACTTTTCTTGTTGATTTTCAAATACTGAAACATGTTGTATAACTGGGATGAAGCCCAGTTAGTCGGGGCATGTCATTCCTTTTGTACATTCTTAGATTTTGATCTGCCAATGTTTTCATGGGTGTATTTGCGTAAGTTTAGGAGAGATAAAGATTTGTGGTTTTCTTTTTCTGTGCTATCTTTATATGAGAGTAAAACTGGTCCATAAAAATCAGTGAAGTATTCCCTCTTCTGTTTGGAGGAACAGATCTTATATTTGGCGAAGCACTCCAACTCAGCTCAGGATTCCTTTATCTTTTTCCTTCTGTTTACTTTCTTGACCATGCCAGTTTTTTGTTGCTGTGACGAAGATACTTGAGGTACCTTACAGTGGCTCATGGTTTCCAAGGTTTCAATACATGGCTACTGGCCCCATCACTTGGGGCCTGGGATGAGGCAGACCATGAGCACGTGCAAGAAGACTCCATCCACCTAATGGTGGCTAAGAAGAGAGAAAGAAGAGTAAGGGACCAAGATACATCTTTCCAGTAATCTACTTCCTCTAACTGGACCCCACCACCTGCTTTTTAGCACCTCCCAACAAAGTTGTCACATTGAGAATCCATGATAAGCCCATTACTTAGACCAGAGCCCTTAGGATCCAATTATTTCCCCAAAGCCTACCAACCCCTACTATAGGAGCCTGTGGGGGAACATATATTCAAACTGTAACCATTTTATTTGTGTGTCTTAAAGGTAACACAAAGTTGGGTCATATTATTTTCATCCACTATCCCATTCTTTCTCTCTCTTTTCAAGATTTATTTAATTTTTCTAAAGTGTGTGTGTGTGTGTGTGTGCGCGCGCGCCTGTGATTGGCCATGTGCATGTGAGTGCAGATGCCCAGAAGCCAGAGATTTCAGATCCCCCTGGAGCTGGAGTTACAGATGGTTGTGACAAGGATGCCAGGAACTGAATTTGGGTCCTCTGTAAGACTCACACACTCTTAACCATAATCACTAAAGCTTCTCTGTAGTGGGTAGCTGTTCCAGCTTTGACCTTGAAACACTGCCCCTAGAGTGACAGCAGGTAACTGTCACACCTGCCTATGGCCTGGCCCTGGGGCGTGGCTGAGAGGGAGCCCCTTACGTGCTTGCCACTTCTGGATACCTTGTGGTCCTGGAAGCTGGGTGGGAGACTAAGCCAGATTTCTCCGCTGGATGGTACCTCATCTCTCCCGGATCCTGTAACCAACCCCTATTGGCTGTAAGTTATCCCAGAAATAAACCTCTCTTGATTACCAGATAAATTGCGTGGAATTGCCTCGTTAGATACAGTTATGCCTCTCTCCAGCCCCCGAACTACTCACATTGAGCACAACTGCGGAGATGCTGGGGCTAAGTCTGCTAGTTATATGTGTCTCTTTTTGCATATGGCCCTGTTTGCTGTGTGCCTGACTGCTGTCATTTTTCATTTTGTTTTGCTTTTTTCTTGCCTTTCTATCGGCTGCTTTGCCCTTCGTGATGATGCATTTATAAAGTTGTTGCGGTTGTACCACATTGTAGTTTTCTTGTTCTGGGCGTTGTCATAGCCTTAAATAACTTATCACAGTCTACTGGTGTCATTTTGCCCTTTGTATCCTTGGACCTGTCCCACCCCCTCCCACCCCTCATGGTGCTGGGAATGGAATCCAAGGCTTTGTGGGTACTAGACACACATCCTGCCAGTGAGCCACACTACCTCCAAACCCCTGCCACTTCAAATGTGTAATCTCCCAAAGGAGTTGCTCCACATACATCGAGCACCATGGTTGATCATCCCACTTTACCCATAAAACGTGATTAAGAGAACTCCTGAAGTGAAGCGTCTACACCCACCTCACTGTATCTTCCCTTTCGAAGGTCCAGCTGTTGTTTCCCTCAGTTCCGGAGAGCTTCCTTTAGCCCTTCTCTAAAGGTCTGCCAGTGAGGGGGATCCTGCAGGTGTCCAGCCAGGGGAGCGAACCTGTGAAGAGATGAGAATGAAAACACGGTTCAGACTGACTTTGTCAACCTGGATCAGACTTCAGGGATCTAATGCCGGCTGGTTCATTGTCAGCGTATTTAAAACAGTACAATTTAGGAAAAAGTTTCCAGGCAACAGTCATTCCCATTCTAGGTTTCCTGGCAACAGTCATTCCAATTCCAGGTGCACAACATAGCTTAAGGTGTGACAACCTGGAAACTCCTTTACAAAGTACATGTGGTCCCGAAGTTGGGTTCTATAGCCAAAGGGCCTAGAGTCCAGTGTGGTCTCTGACTGAGAGAGGATAGAGGTCAGCAGGCCGTAAAGTACATGTGACATCTCCCCTAAGGATGGGTCACGGTCCAGGGAGGGAAGAGGCCGGGATAATCATTGTGGGGGATTTGGGTGAGGGCTGCCTCCAAAGGAAAAGGTGGGTGAGGTCTGCCTCCACAGATAGCGAAAAGGTCACTAGGTTGTTAACAATATCCACTCCCAGCCTTCTGGGTGGGAAAACAGGTATTTTATCTCCTCCACTGAAGAGAGGTCCCTGTGTGTTTAACATCCCTAGTTCACAAGAGCTCTGTGGGCACAAGGACCTCTGTGCCCCAGCATGCCAGCAGCACATTCCCTCCATTTTCCTTTACTCGGGTGTCCTCGTCCCTTTAATTCCCTAACAACAATCTGACCTGCTATATGGTCTGGGGGTCTTGGTCCTTCCAGGAACTTGAAGGGTACCACTTCCTCCTACCCATCATTTCGGATGAGAATCCTGCCAGTATCTAATTGTTCTTTGGTAGGTAATTGCCCCCTTTCTCTTCATGTTTGTTTGTTTGTTTGTTTGTTTGTTTGTTTTTCAAGACAGGGTTTCTCTGTGTAGCTTTGCGCCTTTCCTGGAACTCGTTTTGTAGACTAGGCTGGCCTCGAACTCACAGAGATCCTCCTGCCTCTGCCTCCCGAGTTCTAGGATTAAAGGTGTACACCACCACTGCCTGGCATCTCTTCAGCTGCTTTAAAGATGTTTGCTTGTTTGTTTTTTGAGACAGGGTTTCTCTGTGCCCTGTGTCCTGGAACTCTCTTTGTAGACCAGGCTGGCCTCAAACTCACAGAGATCCGCCTGCCTCTGCCTCCTAAGTGCTGGGATTAAAGGAGTGCACCACCACCAGCCTTTAATCCCAACACTCAGGAGGCAGAGCTAGGCGGATCTCTGAGTTTGAGGCCAGCCTGGTCTACAAAGTGAGATCCAGGACAGGCACCAAAACTACACAGAGGAACCCTGTCTCGAAAAAAACAAACAAACAAACAAAAAAAACCCACCAAAAAACAAACCAAACCAAACAAAAAACCCAAAACCAAAAGAAAAAAAAAAAAGACATATGCCACCCACCGCCTGGCTGCTTTAAAGATTTTTAAGTTGTTTTTGGTTTGAGAACTTTATGTGTCATGGATTTCTTAGGACTCTATTTGGGAGTTACTCCTATTCTTGGGTCTGTAGACTTACATCTTTCACCAAGGAAATATTCAATCATTCAGTGAGGACTTTGTGGTCCCAAAGTCTTGTCCTTGCCTTCCAGAATTCTTATGGTATAAATTCTTTTCTATACAGTTTCTTCTTATCCTCAGAGTTATATTTCAAGACTTACAGCATAGATGCTTAAAACTACAGTTTATGTACTTGTTTTTCCCTCCTACACATGCATTTCTATGGTAAAGCTTAACTTGTAGATAAATCAAATTGTTAATTAGGCACAATGAGGTAAATAAAAGAACGAACAACAAAATTGGACAATTGTAACAATATCATAAAATACAAGTTTATACATTGGAGCCATTATTAATTAATGTGAGGGTTGCCTGAACTGGATACCACAACAGTTCATCTGATAACCAAGATGTCTGCTAAGTGACTAATAGACGGGTAGGGTATGGAAAGGGGATGCTTTGGTATCCTGGATGGTCTGGACCAGGGCGGCGTGCAGTGTCATCGTGCCACTTGGAATGGCATGCAGTTCAAATGTTATGAACTGTTTTTTTAAGACGTTTTCTCCCAAAGGCTTTCCCACTGCTCTTGACCACGGATAACTGAAACCGTCCATGGACAAGGAAATCACAGACAGGGGAGAGTTGATGTCATACCTTAGGTCTCAGCTTATTTTTCTTTTTCAGTCTGTTTTTTTTTCTTTTCTGTTATTCAGACTGAGTAACTTCCTTCAGTCTGTCTTCAAGTTTAAAGATCCCTCTGTCATCCCTATGGGATTTTGAGAACAACTGAAATCAGGTAGGCATAGCACATAGTATTTGTCATCTCCAAGTGACTAAGTCTGTCCTGTAAGATTTGAAATTGTGATTCTTGCATTTTCCAGTTCTATAATTTCCTTTTTTTTTTTTAGAGCGTCTTTTACTTTGCTGAGATTTTTTTTCTTCTTCTTCCTTTTTTTTCCCTATGTTTCAATAGAATTTGTAAGTAACCGTTGATGTCCTTTTGTGATGGGTACTTTAAATTCCTTGTCATATCATCTTATTATCTGATTCATGTCAGTACTGGCCTCGGTTGGCATCTCTAATGCAGATTGTGGCTTTCCTGGTTCTGGGTCTAATGAGTGATTCTCTGCTGCACCCTTCATATTTTGGTTATTGGCTGAGAGAACCTTTAATCCTCTTTAAATCTCGTATTTTGGTCACCCAGGTTAGCATGTCCTCCTGTCTTCCTTTTCAAGCTTTAGCTCTGATGAGAGCTTGGTTTGTGAGCTCTTGCAGTGCCATCCTGGTCGATTTTGTTTTTCTGATGTTGCCAGGCCGCCTCCTTACCCCCACCCCCATTCTGTTCCTGCTCTTATCATCTGTGACAGCAAAAGGCTCCCGTCTCCTTGGGGTTTTTTCTAGGTGGCCTTTAGGGGAAGAAAGGAAGACTCCGCAGTCTCTTTGTGCCACTGTGAGGAGGGTAGAAGACACAGGGCTCTGCTGATGTCACCACCTGAGGTCTATCTGGCTGTAGAGTAGGGTCTGGGACCTGCCAAGGTTTTGCTACCATTGCTGCTGAAGACGGTGGCCTCCAATAGTGCCATAGCTAGGGCTCTGGCTGTGGAACAGCGCTGTGTCCTTACATGGCTTGGTGCTGGGAACCCGACTAGGAACGATGAGGGAATGAAGAAGGGTTACAGACACACAGACACAGGTACAGAAAAACTGGGGTCAGGTGGGCTGTGCTGACGGAGGAGCCACAACAGGACAGAAGCTCAGCACGTCTATTATATACAGTGGACAGGGAGGAGGGTTACTGTAGACAGCTAAGCAAGGAGGCAGAGTTATACACACAGAAAAACAAGGAGGCAGGGTTATTACATACAGCTGAACAAGGAGCAGTCTCTGCAGTGGAGAAATCTTCAGCCCATCAACATCTGGAAGAAAAAGCTACACTGGACATTTTCTACACACACTGTCAACGTTCACACTCGGACCAGAGAAAGGCTTTGCTGTCTCTCTAACCTCACCCAGGGAAGGCTTTGCCAATCTCGTGGGTCTGAGGCACTGGGATCCTTGATATGGCTGTGCCATGTTGAACAATACACATTCACTCAGGACTTCACTCACTCCCCCAAAGAACCAGAGTTGGCATGGTGAGTGATTTCACCACTCTGCTGATGCAGGTGGATTGTAGTACAGCAGATGTTGAAGGGTGTGTGTGTGTGTGTGTGTGTGTGTGTGTGTGTGTGTGTGTTGTTCTGCATGGTGTGTGAGTACAGAGGTCAAAAGAGGATGTCAGATGTCCTCTCTGTCACTCTCAGCCTTTATCCATGGAGACAGGTCTGTCACGGTACCTGGAGCTAGGGTGGTAGCCAACAAGCCCCAGTGATCCTTATGTCATGTCTCTGTCCCCCAAAGTGGATTCAAACTCGGCTCCTCATGCTTATCCACTGAGACATCACCCTGGACCCAATATATTGAAGTTTTAATCTGATTTTTCAGCTTCGTTTATATGATCTGAAGTCTAAGTCAATTATGACTCACGTGTCTGCTTTTTATCCTTCCAGTTTTTGTTCTCCCCCTTCCATTCTCCCTATTTTTTGGGGTGGGGGGAGGGTTGTTCTCCTCTCTTGATTCTTTTATTGTATTTTTCGTGGGGTTTTTAAGAACAACTGGAAATTGGGTCAGTATAGTCGACACTCTATCTTAAACAGAATCTGCAGAATCTTCTGTAGATCTGTAGACAGCACCCAGGCCTGTTATGAGAACCAAGTGCTCCACCACAGAACTCAGCACCCAGCCCTGTGTATTCTCCTGTGTATCTGTGTTCGTGGTCCCTTCCTCCTTCCCAATATTACTTACTTCTGTTTCTAGTTTTTCTCCCCCTTTAAAGTCAGACTACGAATCCAAGTCTTGTCTCTTTTATTTTTATTGGAATTTTAAAGCAGCCGTTATTGAGGTCACATTTGGTTTGTATTTCATTAGTTTCATTTCATTATTATGAAATTTCCCCTCCTACTCTCTGGGTAATTATTGTCTTCCTTGTTTTCTTTCTACAAGTGAAAGAAAACCCATTTCTTTTGTTTTCAATTGTCTTTATTTTTTAAAACTTAACAAGACTTTTTTCCCCCTGGGTTTTCTTTTGGGTGTACTCAAGAACTTTGAACATCCAGTACTCTAATGGGCATTACTTCAGGGATTATTATTTCCTTTGTGTTTCTTCTTTAGAAAATAATTATTTATGCTGGGCATGGTGACACATGCCTTTTGTCCCAGCACTCAGGAGGCAGGGGCAGGCAGATCTCTGAGTTCCAAGCCAGCCTGGTCTACAGAGTGAGTTTCAGGGAAGTCAGGGCTACAGAGAGAAACCCTGTCTTGAAAAGCAAAACAAAAAGAAAGAGAAGAGGAAGAACAAGGAGGAGGAGGAAGAGAAGAAGATAGTTATTTGTGAGATTTGAACTTCTGACTGCCATTAGAATTATGGGTAGGCAGCAAGAGGATAAGGATGGAGCAGGGTGAAGCTACATTTTGTATTAATTTCCCAGTTATTGCTTCATGGTAAGGAAACAGAATAACTCCTACATTTTTAAAATTCACTTAGATGTCCCTATGGCTGAGTACAGTGGTTTTGGTAATAGCTTCATGCATATTTGAAGAGAATGATAGTCTTGAGGGGTTCACTGTGTTATGTAGACAGTAAAGGGAAGAACTTCCACTGAAGCACTGAAGCAAGGACTTGTGCTTATTGATTGGGTCATGCACCCCCACTATTTGGGCTTTGGAAAGTCTTTCTTGTAGGGGGCTACCCTGTTCACCGTGGAATGCTTAGTAGCATCCTTTGTCTCTAACTTACTGGATGTCGGTGACATCTCTACCAGTTCTTTCATCCAGAAATATCTTCAGATGTTGCTAATAGTCCTCTGGGTACAGAATCACCACAACTTGGGAACCAGAACTGCCCTAAGTTTCATATCTATGAATTACAGTTAATCCATATCATAAATACATATTATACATCTTGATTTTACAAATAACAATCTATAAGCAGAACAAATATCCATAAATAGAAGTCCGAGGAAGTTAAATGTAATCTAAGCATCATTTATAATTTCAAACAGAACCCAAATCAAACAAAAATCAAAGCCAGAGAGCTGGGGAAATGATTCAGTGGGCAAGAAGACTTGCTGTGCAAGCATGGCGAATCCCAAGGATACACATAAATAGCCTGGTGTGACTGAATGCATGTCTGTAAGCCCAGAGCTGTAGGAGAGAGAGACAGGATTGCTAGGGCCTGCTCCCTGCCAGGCTGGCTTCAAGTTCAGTGAGAGACCCTGTCTCAAGAGACAGAGTGTTATAAACAGGGCACCCAGTATCCTCTTCTGGTCTCCACATGTGCACACACCACAGACGCACATGCATCACGAGCACACACATAAACACACAAAGAACCCAGAGTCAACTTACGTGCCCTTCAGCACATAATGAAACACAAACACAAAGAAATGTGGAACAAATTAACTGCTTGACTTATTTGTGATGATTAACTCTCAGAACTAACGCTGAGAGAAAAATTAAGGTGCAGACATCTTTTAGCTAAACGAAATAGTTGACATCACTTTTCTCATCTCTCTGTGGATTCTAATTAGCTTTCCTTGTCACTTATTTTCCCACTTCTGGATCTCTCCCTGTGACTGCGAGGGTCATGGCTTTGACTCTCTCTCTCTCTCTCTCTCTCTCTCTCTCTCTCTCTCTCTCTCTGCCTTCCTCTTTCAGGAAGCTGGTTTTCCTCAAGTGTCAATGGCTGGCTCTCTTCCTCCTGTTCACATTTATGTGGAAGAAAGAAGCAGGATGTTGGCAGAGGACTTGTTGACTGACAACTGTCAGGACAGGACAGAGCAGGACTGCAGATAGTAGACACCTTTCTCCCGACCTGGCACTGTTGGGCATTGCCAGGCAGCTGGGAATGATGCCAGAACTGACCTTGGTTGGATGGACCTCCAGGGTGCTGCCAGAGACCTACTCCCCCCTCCCCACATCTCTGTGGGGTCCTTTAACTGTTGGCACCCCTTTCCTTTGTTAGGGGATCCCAGGGCCTTTCTGCCTGGACGTCCATTTCTGTGAGGTTTGGAGAAAGCAGCAGACAATCAAGGCACACAGCTGAGTCAGTTGCCACTCAAGAGTTTGTCTACAGCTTCCAGATACTGCTGGTGTTTCCCCTTCTTTCTTGTCCATGCTTGTAAGTTCATGTGTGCGCAAAAGTACACACTCATCCCTCCATAGTTCAGGGGATTGGTTCCAGGACCCCCCTAGATACCCAAACCCAAGAATGCTTAAGCCCTTTTATAAAATGGCATACAAGTTCGTGTGTGTGTGTGTGTGTGTGTGTGTGTGTGTGCATTTACTCATGTACACCCTCCCGTAGACTTTAAGTTATCTCTAGACTCCTTATAATACAATGCATTTGCTGTGTAACTGATTGTTGCAGTACGTTGTTTAGAAAATAATGACAATAAAAACGAGGCCTAGAGGGTTGTCCACAGCCTGTCCCTGGTCCAGGTCACTCCCTGTCCTGGATGGCTTCTTCCAGTCTTCATCTATGGTAAGTACATGTTTGCTTAGGAAGGTTAAAATCCACATGCATGTGAGTGGTCCTAACAGCCTCACTGCCCTTTCACAAAGGCTGCCTGGATGGTTTTATTTATCAGCCGGATTTATAAGCCATT
The DNA here is from genome assembly GCA_902168425.1 of Peromyscus attwateri. Taxonomy (NCBI): domain Eukaryota; kingdom Metazoa; phylum Chordata; class Mammalia; order Rodentia; family Cricetidae; genus Peromyscus; species Peromyscus attwateri. The sequence goes on from CABHPP010133035.1 coordinate 18,400, forward strand.
GGCACAGACAGCAGAGCTGGGATTTAGTTCTCTTCAGCATCTCAAGTCTGTGATTTTTAGAGATCTCACCTCAACTGCTTGCGTCTTACCTTCCCCGTTAATGAAATGAAGGTGAGAGTCTCTTCTGCAGCCGTGTTGGGAATATTAGAAGAGACATTCTGGGTCCAAGAAGAGGAAATCTCCCTTGTGGAAGGTGGTGTAACTGCTTAAAGGACCACCAGGTGGCGCTATTGGCATCCTTGACTAAGCACAGCCACGCTCAAAGGCGCAGACAGCTGCAGCTTCTGCCTCCTTTCTGTTCTGTTTTAAAATGATGGCTCCCCCAGGGTGACAGAATCCAAGTCTTTGGTGTCAAAGCCATGCACACTTTAAAAACTATCAAATAATAACTTGAGTGTTTACAGGGTACAGCCTGACACTTTGATACATGTTTACAATGGGGAATGATTAAAGCAGGATAATTATGAAATCCATCACTTCACATGCTTCTCATTTTTTAAATTGAGAACATTTGAAATCTGCTCCTTTAGCAATTTTGAAATTTGTGATGCGTTATTATTTATCCTCGTCATGATTTTGTGCAAGAGAGCATGCATATTTTAATAAATGATGCTAGTCCATGCTATACTAAACCTCTCTCTGTGCGTTGATTGTCTCAGGCATTTTGTCACGGTGACAGAATTCTAACATGCTACATTGACGCTTGTACCTCCTACCAGATCCCTGCTTCTGCACGCGCCTGCTTCCTCTAAGACGCTGCTACTGGGTGTTCTCAGGCTTTCAGAGTTACACACACACACACACACACACACACACACACACACACACACCCCTGTTCCCATTCCTCCTTCAGTCCTCTATCATGGGTGCTGTCGTTCCACCCACTCACAACAGCCAGAATCCTGCTTAGTCACCCCACTGGACCAGAGCTTCTCAATCTTGAAGTTATGCGCAGGCCACTGCCCGTTCTTCCACATTCTGAACATGTGTTGTAGATAGTTGGAGTGAGGTCGGAGGAGGAGGGTGTCAGGAAGGGAACTGAGGCTGTGAGGGACACTTGGAATTCAGGATAGGCTATGTTTCCTACTTGGGTCCTTGGTAACATGTATGCTCTGTCTAGGTTCTTTCATGGAGTTACCAAACCCCATGGCGAGTCACCCACTGGCACCCACTGGCACCCACTGGCACCTCACACCTAACATCCCCAAAGGAGCTCACGGCCTTCTCCCCATCTACTGCCTAGGTTCCCTCAGTGGATTGCATGCTGTATCAGGCATGTTCAACCTGCTTTGAAGATAACGTCATTTCAAAATGTCAGAAGGTTGGGCATGCCTGCCACCTGGTCACTTCTGCTAGAATCCTAGGCATTCCTCTTTCTTGTCTCCCAAGTTTTGTTGATTCTGCTCCCCAAATACATCCACTTCTCATTACCACTTCAACTGAAGTGGTGTCCTGGGATCTGGTCTTGACTCCTTCAACCTACTCTGACCCTCTCAGTCAGAGAGAGATCCTCTCAGGGTAGCTATGTTACTACATGCCTTCAGGTCTAATGGTGGCTTCCTGTGGCTTTGAGACCACAACTCAAACTTGTCACCAGGTCCTCAGCACATGAGATATGGAGCAGCCTCTCCTGCTCCCCCTGGGCCACTTCCCATGTCCCCCACAACAGCCTCCTAGCTTTCCTCCTCCATTCCAGTCAAGCCAGCTCGCTTCAGCTCCAGAATTTCCTAAGTGTCTTGGATCACCTTCTGTGTCCAAGCCAGAGGCTTGTCTGCTCTAAGAATCCTAACCATGGATTAGGCCAGCCCTAGATTTTAAATATTCAAAACTTTCGTCTGTACCCAACATACACAGATTATTTTCTTGTCCTTGTTTCCTAAATGATACAATACAATAATTGTTTATGGGGCCAGCAAGACTGCTCAGCAGGTAAAGGTGCTTACTGCCAAGCCTGATGACCCGAGTTCAACCTCCAGGACCTACAGGATGGAAGGAGAGAACTGACTCCCTCAAGTTGTCCTCTGACCTCCACACATATGCCATGGCACATGTGTACCCACTCATAATGCACACTCACACACAAATAAATAAAAAGTATTTTTTATTTAAAAATGTATAAGACATTGTATTGTGTTAGATATGTCATGTAGAGATAATTTAAAGGATATGGGGGATGTGTATAGGTTATATGTAAACATCACACTATTTTAAAAGAGGAATTTGAACATCTGAATATTTGGGAGGGAAATTCTGATATACAATACCAAATGGACCAAGAGAATCCAATGTGAGCCTAGACCCAAGGAGAGAGGAGCTCAGACCCAGCAGGAGCCAGGCTATGGGCTAAGAGGTCAGAGCCTGGACATTCGTGGAGGAGGGGTCTCCTTTAGAGTCCTAGAGTCGATTCTCTAGAACATCAATGGCCAATGTGTTTCCTTCATCACAGATGTCAGCATTGTGATGGTGAGTCTGATCCTTCCCCTGGCTACTGTCTGTTTCTACCCTATGACTGTCAGCTCCATTCAACAAGGACAGCAGATGCCATTTTCTCTAGGATGGCTGGTGCCATATCCTGGAATTCATGCCTGTGCTGAGTGACTGGCCAATGTGTTCCAGGCTCCAGAGACATTCCATGTCCCTCTGACTGGAATGCTCAGGAAGAGCTTCCTGGAGGGCCTTCCTGAGATAAAGCTGGAGAAGGGACAGGCTTTGTGTAAGAACAGACTATTTCAGGCTGGGTCAAGTATGAGAGACGAGACTGACATGTGCTTATAGGAGAAAGGGGAGACTGGCCTGTCTAAAGGGAGGCCAAGGGAATGGTTTCAGGGATCCGGCATATCAACACAGAAGGCCTCAAATGCCAGGGGGAGGGGGCTGGACCCGGGAAACCACAGAAGCCTCTGAGCAGAGTCACAGAACCGCTGGACCACCTAAGCTCTGGTTCTGATGCCCTGATCTTGACCCTGTGCTCTGGGCCAGCTGCAACGTGGCTCATGCTGGGACCCACCCAGGTCTGAGCTCAGCCTGGCCTCTGCCTCAGTCCCTTTTGTGTTGCTCTAACAGAACACCAAGGATGGAATCATTTCTTGTGAACAGAAGTTTATAAGGCTAATGGTTCTGGAGGCTGTGACATAGGAAAGACCTGCGTCTAGTGAGGGTCTTCGGTGTATCTAAAGACAATGAATCCACCCCATGATAATGGCATCCATACATATGTATAGAAGCCAAGCTTTTATGACCGAACCCTAGAGACCCCACATCTCAACACTGTTCCATGGAAGTCGAAAGATTTTGGTGTTTTAAAAAACATTTATTTATTTGTGTGTATGTGTGTATACACACACATGCACTCCTGAATACGCATGCGTATGGAGGTCAGAGGACAACTTGCAGAAGTCAGTTCTCTCCATCTACCATGTAGGTCCTTGGACTCAAACTCAGGTAGACAAGATTGGCCTTTACCAGCTGAGTCATCTTGTTGGTCCGGGAGATGAAGTTTGTAACACATGAATTCTAGGGGCCACTTTAAAACCATAGCAGCCTCTCTGCTCTGACTCCCGTGACCTCCTGGACTCTCTACCCTCTTGTTCCCTGTCCCAACATGAGCTGATCAGGCCCTCCGTCATCCAGTCCAGAGTCAGTGGTTGGGGACCCTGGGTTCCTCCCAGTCTACTCCCGTTTGTGTGATTCTACTGATGCTTTTACCATATATGAACCTCAGCTTTTTTTTGGGGGGGTCTGGAACTGGGGAGAGGACGTTTCTTCTCTGACCATGTGAAATGATTCCCCATCTTCCCCTTCTTCAGGGCCTCTGGGCCAATAGGGGAGAAGGACCGACTAGAGAAGTCCCATAACCCAAAACAGTCCCCTCTGGGCCTGAATATGACCCAGTTAAGCCTCTCTCCTTGCAGCATGCTGGACAGGCAGCTTCCTGACTCACTATCCCTTTAGCCCAAATATATATATAGTGTTTATGTGTATGTGTGCGTGCACGCATGTGTGTGCACTGGCATTCACCCACGTGCACCCAGCTGGAGTGATAGGTGGTTGTCCACCAGCATGTGAGTTCTGGGATTTGAACCTTCGGTCTTGGCAAGAGCAGGAAGTGCTCTCAACCACTGAGCCATCTTCTCTGCCCCAGCCCCTCGATTCTTATCTGTAGTAAGATAAGAATGGCCTCATCTTGGAACCCCAGGACACCTCTCCTTCCCTCTTCGTTTTCCCAGTCCACCTCTGTTCTCTGCTGAAGACAGGGTGTACCAGTTGTCGGTAGCACCCGCCCAGGGCTTCCCCGCTGTGGCCAGCATGGGAGGACAAGATTGGAGAGACAGCCCACTCCACCCCAGTTCTCTGACTTCTGGAAAGCCCTGGGGAATTCCAAGCTCATCACTGGCCCCAGCTCAAGCCACCACACCCTGCCTCCCCTACAACACCACAGCCTCGCCTATCTGAAAGCACGCTCTGCCCTTGGTTTCTGGGTCCCAGGCCCAGCTTCCTCCTTAGAAGCCTCCCCCACGAACCCAAAACCCAGGAATGGCTAACATCCAGCGTATACACAACTTCATTCACTGAGTCAGTGCTTTGTGGGGAGCAGGGTCTCCCTTTACTGTCTGCCTGGTGCTTGGGGATGTCATGCCCTGTCCATGCTCCCCAAACACACAGAATGGAAAACTCAGCTGAGTACTGAGCAACCTCCCAGAGGCCCCCTAGTGGACAGGATCAGGTGCATGTGAGAGCTGTCATGCTTTATACCTGTGGCTACGGAGCAGTCTGGGAACCCTCTGTCCTCCAGCCTCGCTCCTCTGGAAGTGGTTAGGACCTAAAATTCAGAATCTGGGGCAGGGTGTTGATTATCTATAGAAACTGCTGCAAATTCCTAGTCCTTCCAGACTGGGGGGGGGGTAGAGGGGTCTCTGCAAATGGGGTTATCAAGAGCTGTCTGGAAAGAGGGTGAGAGAGTTGCTCGGCATAGAGGGGCCTATTATTGCACCTTGGATGAACCATTTGTGAATTTGTCTCTACCTAACTCTCAACCCCATGCTCCAGCGACCCTTCCGCTCGTCTGTGGCCTTTCACACACCAGGGTGTGTCTTGCCGAAAATAAACAGGTAGGTGGACAGGCTGGTCTGTATGGTAGAATTCAGCCCAGAGTTGTTCATCTGGAAGCCTTGATCCAATTCCCATCCTCCAAGCTATGGAAGAGTGTGCACAGAACATCTGCAACCAGCTCACATCTGCACATTTTGCTTGGGCTGGCCCCAACTTAACAGGGATTTCAGTTCATGTTTGTTTTGCTTCAAAATAGTGTGAAAGCAATAGTCATTCGGTAGAAGGGACTCTTCAGATTTTGAATTCAGGCCTTTCCCTGGGCTGACACATGAGGTACATTCATCTCTTGACACAGAGAAGTGGCAGTGAGCCACAGCTCCAAGTCCAGAGTGAGGAGTGGAAACTGGTACTCCTCCATATTCTGTTGTCTGGGTCAGTGTTCTGTTGCTGTGAAGAGACACCGTGGCCACAGCAACTCTTATAAAGGAAAGCATTTAACTGGGGCCTCTTACAGTTTCAGAGGTTTAGTCCATTATTGTCATGGTGGAGAGCATGGCAGCACACGGGCAGACACAGTGCTGGAGAAGTAGCTGTGAGTTCTACATCTGGATCCACAGGTAGCAGGAAGAGAGAGAGACACTCGGCCTGGGTTGGGCTCTTGAACATCTCAAAGCCAATGACACACTTACTCCAACAAGGCCACACTTAATCCCTCTCAAGTAGTGCCACTCCCTGACGAAGTGTTCAAATATATGAGCCTGTGGGGGCCATTCTTATTCAAACCACCACGGCTGTGTTGCTGAACTACGGCCTTCTTTAGGCTCACTGAAGGTGTGCTCAGTTGAGGACGCATTCATCAGGACAGAACATTCATCAGGACAGAACTCCTGTGTAACTTGCAGGCCGCCTGCACTTAACTTTCCAGGGTGCATGGTAGACATAGTCTATTCCTTTATTGTGGGAGGGCTACCCACCACCCCCACATTTCCCCAGAGTGCTCTTGAGTAGGAGCAGCAGGAAATATTAGATAGAAGGATTTAGAGTGAAGAGAAACAGGTAGAAAATACAGGATAGCCTCAAGAGGGCCTGGAACCTATTCCAACAGGCTCTGACTGTCTCTGCCCTAGGGTATTTAAAGAAATGCCAAGGGGCTAAGCAAAAGACCTCCCCCCCACCTACCCCCACTCGCCACCCCGTACAGCCCAGTGCAAACCATCTCAGACACTTGCACTCAGGTCCGTGGTCCTAATCATCCTCTCTATGCAGACCTGCTGGGTAAAGCCCCGAGGAACCTGAAAACAGCCTCCCACACTTTGCCCTCTCAATGCCCTTTCAGCTGAGGAAAAAGGGGATGTGCATGCCATGCCCCAGCTCTCTCAGCCTGTGGTTGAAGCAGGAACTGGCAATTGGGATAATCCCGCTAAGAGGCCCTACAACTCAGAAGGCATGCCTGGTGGCCTGGCAAGGAACCAGAGCCAAATCTGGAAAGCCTCTGGTTAGCGGTGGGGATGTGGGGTGTGGCGGGGCAGCTTACAGGAGACACAGTGGATTTAAGCATCTTCTGTGCCATCCCAGCATCCAATCTCCCTTAGGAATCTTTCCAGCCTCAGTCTTCGTCGATGGGTTGCCAGCAAGATGGCCTCTCCCAGCAGCCCACACCAGACACTAAGTCCCAAAGGCTGACTCAGGGATTCTATTGCCAGCTAGAGTTGTTGCCTCTGAAGTGAGCGGGATTTCAGATCAGCAGGGCTCCAGGACGGTGGGGATTCTTTTCTGTGGATTTAGTAAACTAGGCACACAAAAGGAAGTCTGAAGTGCTGGGGCCTGCACACGAGTAGAGAAAGCACAGAGCGTCAAAGCCAGGAAACAGGTGGGCTGGCAGGAAAGTGGACATGTTGGAGGTTGGAGGCAGTGACCAGTGATGCCTGGGATCGACAGAGGGTTTTTGCTAACCCAAGCAAGGCAGGGTCTTTGTCAGGGGTTCAGTTTTTACTGAGTTTCAGAGAGGAGTCCACTGAAGCCCAGAGCCCAGGAGTATTATATCCCAGTAGAGCATCATTGTGGGAAGCCACAGGGGAGGCTGCACATGAGACCACAAGGATAGAAGAGCGATCTTGGAGGTAGGTATCTATGGTGCAAAGGAACAAGAGAGTCAGGAGTCAGAGCCAAGAAAACTAAGGAAGTTGTCAGAACCAGGAGCCTGAAGGAGAGGTACTGAGGAGGTCCAGGGGTTCTTCAGTGCCAAACACACAGGTTTCCATCTCACCTGATGCCTAGGATTGTAGCTGGCAGTGGACAGAGGAGGGGGATGAAGCAGAATCTCAGGTCAGGGAAGGGAACAGACTAGGAACGTGGTGCTGATGACCTCCTGAGTGAACCCGCTTTCTGGAGGACTGCAGAAGTTGCTGATGCGACGCACAAGCAGGCTTACCCCTAAATCTCGGAAACGGGGGGGGGGGGGGGGGGGGGGGGGGGGGGGGGGAGGGAGGATGACACAGAAGCTGGATCAGACCCAGCTCTGCCCTTGTCCTCCAAGATCACAAAGGGGAGAAGAGACAGTCTGGTCCTCACACCAGCCACCCAGTGTCCCTGCCAATAGAGTTCAAGGCATGCTCTACCTAGGTGTTAGGATTTGGATGATAGTTGAGTATGTCACCCAAGTATTCATGTCCTAGAAGCTTGGTCCCCGGTGTTGCAATACTGAGAGGTAGTGGGTGGCACCTTTAAAAGGTGCAACCCAGTGCAAGGCAATCTGGTCATGTGGTTCCCCCGGAAGGGATTGATGCTGGTCTTTCGAAGTAATTTAGATCTCCTTAGTGAGTCGTTATAAAGTGAAACAAATACCGTGTGATTGGCTCCTTCTGAACACAGCTGCTTTCCTTCTGCTTCTCCACCATGCTGTGATGTAGCCATGGGGACCCTCACCAAATCCCAGAAAAGATGGGCCCCCCTCATCTTTGGTTTTCAACCTCCAAAACTGTCAGCCAAATCAACACGTTTTCTCTATAAATTCTCAGACTTAGTTACTGTGTTACAGGAACACAAAACAATCTTGTATACTGGGTCTGTGCAGGAGCTGGCTACCCCAAGATAAAAGTCAGCTTCTCCTACTGCTGCAGAAAGGGCAGTCTGCCTCAAGGAGGCACAGTCTAGGGACAGATATGGAGACCCTGAGTCTGCCTCAAGGAGGCACAGTCTAGGGACAGATATGGAGACCCTGAAAGGTTAAATGGCAGATGGGTCTGGATCTGGAGATCTCAGAAGAGGCCCTGAACTGGAAAGGATGCTGAAGACCAGTTTGTGACCCACTGGCCTACTTTTAAAACTTTCTCTGAGCTTCTTAATAGTCTTTCAGGCCAGGCTAGACCACAAAGAGGACCCCAGGAGAACTGGAACACCAGTGCACCTGGAAATCAGCAATACCAACAGGCAGACACTCTCGGGAAGATCTGGGAGAAGGGCAACTTGTCTAGCAACAGCCAGGCGGTGGTGGCACACACCTTTGATCCCAGCACTCGGGAGGCAGAGGTAGATGGATCTCTGTGAGTTCAAGGCCAGCCTGGTCTACAGAGCGAGTTCCAGGACAGGCTCCAAAGCTACAGAGAAACCCTGTCTCAAAAAACCAGAAAAAAAAAAATAGATACCTAGCAACAGCACTCAGCAGACATAGCTTAACCTGGGGTAGAGAAGGAACTGGAGGTTTGCAGGGCCACTGGTTTGATCATTTTTCTGTAGCCTCTGCTGGACTCCTTTCCTGGCCAGGAGAGCAGCCAGGCCATCAGGTCACAGCTCCCAGGAGGAGGTGCCTCATGACTGGTAGAAAAAATGGCCACAGATTTGTGACTTACCGTGAACTTATTCTCCTGCAGTTTTTGAGATCAGAAGTTCAAAATCAGTAACAGAGTCAGAGACAGCCCCTGCTCCCAGTGAGGAGTCCCACAAGAAGACCAAGCTACACAACTGTCACATATATGCAGAGGGCTTAGATCAGCCCCAGGCAGGCTCCCTGGTTTTTGGTTCAGTCTCTGTGAGCTCCTATGAGCCCAAATTAGTTGATTCTGTGGGTTTTCTTGTGATGGCCTTGACCCCTCTGACTCCTACAATCTTTCCTCTCTCTAGCAGGATTTCCTGCTCAGCCTAATGTTTGACTGTGGGTTTCTGCATCTGTTTCTACAAGCTGGTGGATATGATGGTTTGAAAGAAAATGGCCCCTAAAGGGAGTGGCACTTATTAAGAGGTGTGGCCTTGATGGAGTAGGTGTGTTCTTGTCAGAGGAAGTGTGTCATTGTGGAGGTGGGCTTTGAGGTCTCATATATGCTCAAGATTCCACCCAGTGCCTCAGACCACTTCCTGTTGCCTATAAGATGTAGGACTCTCAGCTCCTTCTCCAGCACCATGTCTGCCTGCACACTCCTATGTCACACCATGATGATAATGGACTAAACCTCTGAAAATGTAAGCCAGCTCCAATTAAATGTTTTCCTTTCTAAGAGTTGTCATGGTCATGGTGTCTCTTCATAGCAATAGAAACCATAACTAAGACAACCATACATATAAAGTCTCTCTGTTAAACCATCTCAGTGCAATCCTAACCCAGTATGCTCTGGTACATCCTGATTCATGAACTGCTGAGTGTTCAGATAAACTCACCGAGATGTTTATGTGCCTAAATTTATCTTCTTAAAATATGGTAGCCACACAGAAACAAAAGCCTGGGTTAGTGGATAACAAACGGCCTGATTTCCGTAAGGTGGCCAGCGAAGGCTTCAAGGAGAATGGGATATTTGAGCAGAGACATAGGAAAAGCAGGGAAGGAAACTATGAAGCTCTCTGGGAGAAAGAGCTTTCCAGACAGAAGAGAGGCCAAGTGCAATGTCAGAAACCTGAAGTAGGACCCTGCTCAGCTACAGCCTTGGGAGGCCTCACCTACCAGCCATAGAATAGGCCCTTGACACCTAGCTGCAGGTTCAGTCAGTGTCCACCTCTGGTCACTGTGACCTCTGGTCACGGGGATTGGTCCACACTGATGGGAGAACTTTCAGCCCAAGACAAGTACTGAGATCTCTTCACAGTCGGAAAGGAAAGAAGTCACTTTCCCTCCGATGCTGGAGCTGAGAGCTTCACCAGCATCTCCCCACTTCAGGGAAAAGCTGGCCTGGGTGAATGAAGTCAATACATACTTAGAAAGCAGTCTGGAGGGATTGGGGATTTAGCTCAGTGGTAGGGCCCTTGCCTAGCCCTGGGTTCGATCCTCAGTTCTGGAAGAAAAAAAAAAAAGCAGTCTGGAGAGGGCAGGAGGAGGGAGTGGTGTAGCCTTCCCTCAAGGCTGACCTCTTCCTGCCCTTCCTGTGTGTGCTACAGCTAATTCCAGTTGGCTTTTAAACTATTTACATTTTAAAAATCTTCTGCATATTATGTTTTGACATTCAAAAACAAAACAAAAATAAAAACCAACTAAAACCCAAAACAATACAAAAGAAGAACAAAACAAAAATTCTTTCTGGCTGGAAAGAGACTAGTTTCCGGTTCTAACAAATATTTTTTTTTTTTTTAAATTGAGACAGGGTCTCACCATGTAGCCCTGGCTGACCTGGAACTCCCTGTGCAGGCCAAGCTGACCCCAAACTCACAGAGCTTGGCCTACCCCTGACTCCCAGGTGCTGGGATTAAAGGTATGTGCCACTAAAAAATTGTTAGAAGTAGCAAAGGCTCAGCAAGAAGCGTGCTGCTCACATGCAAACGAACAACCCTAAACACTGCTCTACCTGGCCTGTAGAGCTCAGGTGGCAACACTAAACGGAGCAGGTGCCAGGCAGCTAGAGACCATCCCAACAGGAAGAGTCAGTCTAGCCAGCCCTCAATCACCCACCCCGCCCTGCCTTAGTTTTCTCAGGGTAATGTCAATAAAGGTTCTGGTGCATACTTACACTCCCATCTTCTATCTCTGGGTGTGTGGGGGAGGTGCGGGGGAAAGCCACTGAGATTTCCCAGGCTCTTGCATTCTGGGACAAAGAATTGCATGGGGGACACATGGTTAGAAATAAAAACAGAGGCAGTTTTCTCTATTTATTTGTTTGTTTGTTTGTTTGTTTCGTTTTTTCTGAGACAGGGTTTCTCTGTGTAGTTTTGGTGCCTGTCCCGGAACTCACTCTGTAGACCAGGCTGGCCTCGAACTCACAGAGATCCACCTGCCTCTGCCTCCCGAGTGCTGGGATTAAAGGCGTGCACTACCATGACCCAGCATAGAGGCAGTTATTAAGAAAGGGAAAGTACTCCTGAAAATAAGGATGCATTAAGAAGCTGAGGAAAGGCATATATATGCTCGAAAAGCTTGGCCAGGAGCCTCAAGACCCTTTATAGGTTATTTACATAGAATCTGCCTTCTCTTTTTTCAAACCATTTTCTTTATTGTGTGTGTGTGCACGGGTGTGTGTAAGGGGTATCAGATCACCTGGA
>CABHPP010133035.1:31993-49801 GCA_902168425.1 Peromyscus attwateri
GCATGCGTGTGTGTGTGTGTGTGTGTGTGTGTGTGTGCGCGCGCGCGTGCGCAAGCGTGTGTGGAACCAGAGGAGGACATTAGGTGTCTTGCTCTCTCGCCCTGCTACATGATTTAAGAAGCTGTGGAGAACCAGAAGGCAGTAAAGAAAGAGGGGCTTGGCCTGACCTTAGGCAGGACTGTGTTTATTCACAGCAAGGAGGCACTTTTGCAAAATGCCTACAGAAGGTGGGATGGGAATGACTTCCACAGTCTGCAAGGGAAGCTGGGAAGTATAGGCTTTCAGCAGGAAGTTATCACTCCTATCTCTGATAAAACATAAAGATTCAGAGCAGGGGTGTTGCAGCTGTTTTCTGCTAAAGAGGGTCTTTTTCGCAGTGGGTAGTTCTGAGTCCACTGAGGAAGACATGGTCTCTGGTCATGTAGCTTGCAAGGGCAGAGGCAGAGTTTTGTTTTTTGTGTTTTTTTGTGTGTGTTTTTTTCTTTTTCTTTTTGGTTGGTTGGTTGTTTTTCGAGACAGCGCTTCTCTGTGTTGCCCTGGCTGTGCTGGAACTCTCTGTAGGCCAGGTTGGCCTCAAACTCAGAAAGATCTGCCTGCCTCTGCCTCCGAGTGTTGGAACGAAAGGCGTTTGAGGCCACCAAGAGGGCAGAGTCTTAACTTATATCAGCTGCAATGGACCAGGTGATTGCCATCCTGTTTTCCTGAAGAGACTTAGAAAATAATTATTAGAGGGCTGCAAGCAGATGATTTGGTTACAGAGTAAAACAGATTTTTCTGGGAAGGGTTCAGGAGGGGGAGGGGCAGAGGTGGGAGAGACAGAGTAGGCTGCTGAGAGAAAGTGGGTGTAGAGTTGATTCAGGGTGACAGTGACTGGTCCCATTGCCAGGACTGTTGTACCAAAATGAGCTAGCAGAAGTAGCAGGGAGCTCCAGAACATCACAGGAAGGGAACAGAAGAAATAATGTAAAGGAAATGTAATGAAGGGAGACTAATGTAAAGAGCTGTATCTGGCCCAGGGTGAAAGGAATGAAGGTCCCTTTTATCTAGAGCTTCTCCACATCTCAAAGGTCTCTTTGCAGATGTATCAGGAACAAATACAGGAGCTGTTGTAGGGTGAGAGCTATGGGGAGAACTGACGTGGAACAGTTTGGGTATAGCGTGAAGTTCAGTAAGTAAAACATTTATAAGACACGGTAAAAATGTAAGTGTGAGGAAAAGTGTGATCCAGGGGAGGAGCCAGAGTGACCAGGGGAAGAGCCAGAGTGACCAGGGGAGGAGCCAGAGTGATTCAGGGGAGGATCAGAGTGATCCAGGGGAGGAGCCAGAGTGATCCAGGGGAGGAGCCAGATTGACCCAGGGGAAGAGCCAGAGTGATCCAGGGGAGGAGCCAGAGTGATCCAGGGGAGGACCAGAGTGATCCAGGGGAGGAGCCAGATTGGGGGTGGAATCAGAAGCCTATACAGAAGAGGAAGCTTGTCAATGAATTTTTTTCTGATTCCTCCCTGTCTGTAGGCCTAGTTTCAAACTAGTTAGGATTGGTTGGCCTAGAAGCAGCATGTTCTCGGAGACGAGCACAAATCCCATCCCAGCAGTCAGATCTGGTCCTTTTTAAGTGTGGAGTGCTGTAGAAGTCAAGGAGTTAAGCTGGTTCTGAAAGATGTTAAACTGATCTGAGCTGGTGAGACAGAAAGATTCACTGTTGCAAAGAAGGCTTCAGTCCAGCTGTTTTAGTTCTGAGTGCTAACAATGTCCAGAGTGGCCAGAAGAGGGACGAGTTCAAGGGCCCATTAGTTCACCTGAGCTGCTTTTAGGGGTTTCGGGCTCTGATCTGTAACTGCATCGTGGCTGACAGAGCATGGTGAGGGGAGCACCAGTTAGAACGCCTCAGAAGAGGGTCCATCCAAGGGACCAGAGTACTGCCTAGTTTTGGGTCAACTTGTCGACAACTAGAGTCATCAGAGAGGAAGGAGCCACAGCTGAGGAAATGTTTCCATAAGATCAGGCTGTAGGCAAGCCTGTAGGGCATTTTCTTAATTAGTGATTCATGGGGAAGAGCCCAGACCATTGTGGGTGGGGCCACCCCTAGGCTGGTGGTCCTGGGTTCTGTAAGAAAACAGGCTGAGCAAGGCTGTAAGCAGCACTTCTCCACGGCCTCTGCATCCGCTCCTGCCTCCAGGTTCCTGCTCTGCTTGAGTTCCTGCCCTCACTGCTTTTGATAACAAACTGTATATGAAACTGTGAGTGAAATAAACCTTTCCTCCCCAAGTGGCTTTTGGTCATGGTGTTTTGTCACAGCAGTAGTAACCCTAATATAGGCCATGAATAAACAGTTAGCAGAGATCCAGAACATAAGTCAGAAAGTAATAACTGTACAACTTTGCGAGGAACATTATGAGACAAAGTGCATGAGGGAAATCTTACATCAAGATTAACATGAGTTAGTATAACATAAGGTTAAATATAGAGTTAACATAAGGTTGAATGCAATTGCACAACTGGCTGGACCGTGTACCACAGTTCTGTAGGAGGATATGGTAACTGTCATTAGCTGTTTGTTTACATCAGACTCCTCCTGCATAAGGAACAAGCACCAGGAAGCTTTGTAAAAGAATTCAGTTTGAAGAGCCCAGAAATATAAAAATTGTAAGCCTGCACATATTCTAGGGAGATGGGAGCTGACAGCCACAGTGGACAAAAGCTAACTTTTAACAATAGCCCCCTGCCATACAGCCGCTGACAGCCACTGTGGACCAACATTAACCTTCAACTGTTGCTTCTACATGACCTCTGCCATGTATTCCTTTAACCTTGAATTGTTGCTTCTACGTGACCCTTTGCCTTGCATTGTCTTGTATTCTTTCCAGCTACGGGCAACACAGCTGTGTCAAGGTAGCTGCAGGCTTTTTTTTTTTTTTCTTCCTTAAACTAATATCCTGTAAGCAAAAATTGCAACTCCTAAAATGTAACGTGACTCTAGACCTAAACTCAAGATTGTAAATCTCCCCAACGTCTAACCTCAAGATTGTAAAACTCTCTTTGGCCCACACCTGATGCTTGGCTTTCAATAAAAAGAGACTCGAAACCTGCTCCCCTTGTCAGTGTCAGAAGTCCAAACTCTGAGTGTGGCCCCAGCGAGCTGGAAGTTTCTTTTTGCCCTGCAGTGGCTGGAATAAAGTTTGCTTCTGGTTAATAGACTTCAGTGGTCTGTTCCTCAGTATTTGCGAGTCCCCGAGATCCAACAAGTTAGAGTTAGTATCTAAGGAATGAATCTGAACATAAAGTATCTAAGTGATATTCCTTGTTTTCACATATGATGAATTTTGTATATTTATTTCTAATGAACAAAACCAGAATATCTCAAATAAAACACAATTTTTGGTTAGAAACAATTTGATAAAGTAAAATTTTAAAAATTGGGACTATTACATAAGATGACCAAATCTGGTATTTGAAACCATGACTTAATACATTTTTGTTACTATTAAATTATTATATCTATATACAGTAAATCTATTTTATATTGTCAGGCTACATAAAGAGACAATTTAATTCTAAGTTGTAATCTCCCCCAAAGAAATGATTTTTAGTTGGGGAGATAAATGGGATCGGAATGCATGATGTGAAATCCACAAAGAAATCAATAAAAGTTAAAAAAAATGATTTTTAATTTTCAATTTAAAAATAATCCCAGGAACAGTGACTGCCTTGTTTTCTCCTCAACAGAATACTAGTTTGTTGGGGAATATTATTTAAGGTGTGTTACTTTTGTTTATGTTGCATTTGTTTAACTCTGTGAAGCTGTGATACTTTGCCTATCAAAAACACCTGATGGTCTCATAAAGAACTAAATGGCCAATAGCAAGGCAGGAGAAAGTATAGGCAGGACTGGCAGGCAGAGAGGAATTAATAGAAGGAGAAATCTGGGAAGAGAGAAGGAAGTAGCCAAAGAAGGAGGAAGACATCAAGGGCCAGCCACCCAGCTACACAGCAAGCCATAGAGTAAGAAATAATGAAAGAAATAGAGAAAGATAAAAGCCCAGAGGCAAAAGATAGATGGGATAAGTTAAGGAAAGCTAGTTAGAAACAAGCCAAGCTAAGACCGAGCATTTATAATTAAGAATAAGCCTCCGTGTGTGATTTATTTGGGAGCTGGGTAGCAGGCCCTCCAAAAGAGCAAAAATAAACAACACTAGTTTCTCTCTAGAATACCCTAAGTCACTACCTGAGTCAGTGACTGCTGTGTCAGGGGTAAATGATTCATTTTACAAAGCTTTCTAAATTAATCCTGTTAACAGAACCTTTTAAAAATTATCTACAACATTTTCATTCCATATACTCAACCAACATATGAAAGATGACAGCAGTCAGTCCTGTCAAATCTGTAATAAATAACTTTCATAGAACTGGACTGACCCGACAAAGACAGCTAAAGACAGACAACTCCTTATTCCTCGTAGACTTGAAGGAGAGAGGGCAGGTGCTGGCGCTGGTGCTGGTGCTGGTGCTGGCACTGGCGCTGGCTCTGTCTATCTGGGCAGAGAGACTAGATTGTACTGTCAAGGCACCACAGGAGAGCCCAGTTGGAGAAAATCTTCAACTAAGTCATCCCCTCCTGAAGAACCTGGGAGCTTGGGAGATCACTTTAATAGAATCTTTTGTTAACTCTACAGAGATGAAACCAACTTTCCAAGACATCACTTGGATATTCTCAATAGCTTTCCAAAGTTGTGAGTTTGATGACAGAGTATTCTTTAATGAGGGAACATGGGTGGTTAGGGTGTGGACCCTGGAATTTTCTTGTGCTTAGAGGAAGAACTGAATGCCAGGGTAGAGGACCAACTGAACTAGCATGCAGGTCCCTTATCAGGTTTATGTACAAGGTTCCCCTGTTTACAGCATCCTCATATGTCAGCTCAGCAAACACGAAGGGCAGAGTAATTGCTATTTGCCTCACTGAGACATTTAGGATGGGGGTGTAGATGGTGAGATCTTCCATTGGGCAAGAGAATCCATCCCCCAGTCATGTGAGGCATGAGGAGTAATTCATCTTTACATAGGAGTTTTGTTTTTGTTTTGTGGTTTGGCCTACATGGCTAGAGCTGGTCAGGTCCATGCAGCAAGAGGTAGATGCAGCAGACTTCTGGCAGGTCTTACTTCCCATGCATCCTTGTCTTGTAAGTTACTCTGGTGGGATGGTGCTCCATCTAAGGGAACTTGTGCTCCATCCAAGGGAACGTTTGAGCCTGAGGGTTTCCTGCAAGGCAAGTGTATTATAAGTTTAACTTATTTTACTGAAGCATCCAATCTTTTATAATCAATTTTTAGCATGCCTGATTTTGAATATTACATTAAACAAATTTTAAGTTTACTTTAAACTTGTTTTGACTTATTTCAGGCTTAATTTTGACAACATATACAGAGGTCTATATACTGGGAGATATAAATTGATCTCTCCCTCTAAGCTTGCTCCATAAATAAATTACATTTGTACTTAGCATGACTGGATACGTAATTCTGATCACATTAAACATTTGATCATTTGTAGGTGGCATTAACAGAATATCTTAATTATCTTTAACAGTTTACAACAAGTTGGTAACTTTTATAAGATTAGAATTTTTACAGTTTTATCCCTGTTAACTTTGAGCCTTAAAAAATAGAATTGGAGGGCTGGAGAGATGGCTCAGTGGTTAAGGGCACTGGCTGCTCTTCCAGAGGTCCAGAGTTCAATTCCCAGCAACCACATGGTGGCTCACAACCATCCATAATGAGATCTGGTGCCCTCTTCTGGCCTGCAGGCATACATGCTGACAGAATACTGTATACATAATAAATAAATAAATATTTAAAAAAATAGAATTGGAGATTTAATTGAAGATTTTTTAGCATCAAAATAAAACTTTAAACCATAAAAAGAGTCCACAGAGAGAATGGAAACTTTATTTTCCTGAGTCTTTCACAGTTCACCTTTATGGAATATCACAATTTTTTTTTTTTGTATGATTCAGTTTATCTAAATTTGGAACCCATGGCAGGGCCCAAGATCAAAGTAAAATCAGGAGTCAACATCCAGAGTGTTCTCTAAGTCTCAGAATAACCAAACCAGAGTGTCCTCTAAGTCTCAACCAAGTACACCTGGAAAGCCAGGGGGAGGAGTCCCCAACCTCTACAGTTCCAAGGTTAAGAAATCACAGAGCCAGTGGAAGGTTCTCAGGGCTTTCAGCTAATCGAGTGGTAGGCCAGTGGAGAATTTCTAGAACTAGAATTCTCAGCCAAACTTGCTCACAGCCAGTGAGCTTCAGTGATGCCTTCAACTGAGCAGGTCTTACGACAGACAGGAGAAAGGTCCAATGAGCTCCCAGACCTAACTAGGGTACCTCTGAGTTAAGGCCAATGCATTACCTGGTCCTAGCGCCCTGCTGTGTGGCATGGCATGTTCTAGTTGAATGCTGCATGACCTCGTGCTCAGAAGGTCAGACTGTGTCAGGGCAAGACAGTAAGGTGAGCGAGAAAAGGTGGAGAATGAGAGTGAAAGAAAAGGCTTCCTGAAAGAAGGGGTGGGGGATAGAGGGAGGGGGGAGTGGCACACATTGAACTCTGTGAGTTCGAGGCCAGTCTGGTCTAAGAGCAAGTTCCAGGACAGCCAGGGCTACACAGAGAAACTCTGCCTCAACTCCAACTCCCGCCCCCCAAACAAACAAACAAAACAACAACAACAACAAAAAAGCTGCTTGAGAGAAACAGGTGGCCCTGCTGGGCCCTCTCGGCTGGAGCTGGGAAGCATATGAGAGAGCCAGGGAAGTTTGTCCATGGCTGAGCTTCAGCCGCTGGTTTCCTCATCCCAGGTTTTGGCACCATATGCTAAATTATTAAAGGCATATACAAAGAGAGATGAAAGGTGGACTGGAAGAGAGGGTTGGCCTGACCTTAGGCAGGACCATGTTTATTCATGGCATGGGGGCACTTTTGCCATCCACATGTGCGGGTGGAAAAAAAAAATGCCTACATAAGATGAGATGCTGTCCTTTATAGGGGTGGAAATGACTTCTGTAGTCCGAAAGGGAATCTGGGAAGTGTAGTCTTTTAGCAGGAAACCATCGTTCTCCATCTTAGTCCCTGGGAAGGTAGCTGAGTGGTCAAGTACATACCATAAGAGTGGTCAGACTCTGGGAAAACCCTTTCAGCACAGAAGTGCTCATCCCAGTATAACTGGTTTTAAATTTCAGGTCGAGCATTGAACTATGCAAACACTCAACAGAAAGACAAAATCCTGCACAAAACTTACTAAGAACAGCAGTCTCTTCATTTATTAGATTTTTCTAGTTGATCCTTTGGCATTAACTTTGGTATTTCCAAATTCCATGCTTATCTCATTACTTCTTGTAGGCTTCCTTTTGAGCCTTATTTCTTTTATTCCCACAATATGCATGAAATTGTATCTCTTTTCTCTCTGTCCCTAACCCTCACCTCCACCCTCATCACTACAGTTTTATTGTCATTTGGATGGGGTTGCTCTTCGGGAGGAATGCCATTGTGGCTATGTAAATTACATTCACAGCTGTACCATGTGCTGCCCTAATTACTTTTCTTCCCTAGAACAGCTTTTTGTTAGCACTGGAAGTTACAACTGGCATCCATTTCCCCATGCATTTATCACTCATTTTATCCTCAAACTTTCCCCCACTTAGATAGATTGCTTTGGATTCTGTGAAAACACGTTTAAATGTATTTGTAGCTGAAACTCACTCATCTTTCTCCTAGGGCTTAAGACCTGCTTCAGTCTTGTTACTTGCCCCAGAACCAGATGCTCATCACTCAAAAGCCAGTATTTGGGGGGCTGGAGAGACGCCTCGGCAATAGTGGTTAAGAGCACTGGCTACTCTTCCAGATGACCAGGGCTCTGTTCCTAGCACCCACATGGTGCCGCACAACCGTCTATAACTCCAGTTCCAGGAGACCCAATGCCGCCCGCCTTCTGGCCTCCTCAAGAACTGCATGCATGCGGTGTACCTAGTTACATGCCGACAAACACTCATATTTGTAAAATAATAAATAGATCTTCTTTCAAAGCCAATACTTGGGAGTTGATGGGAAAGAAATCAGATCTATTCAATTTCAATAATCAAATCATCATTGAAAGGCACAGGACTATCAACCTCAAAGCCATATCTTAGAGGACTCAAAAGTACGTAAACAGGCTTCTGTGGGGAAGGAAGGTAAGGATGTATGGGTTAACCACCAGGAAAGTTATAGGCTATATGCTGAACAGGAGCTGCATCATCTAGATAACCTGTAAGTCGAGACCCTTTGGGGTTAAACAACCCTTTCACAGGGGCCACATATCAGATATTTTACACTATGATTCATAACAGTAGCAAAATTACAGTTATGAAGTAGCAATGAAATAATTTTATGGTTGGGGGTCACCACAACATGAAGAACTGTATTAAAGGGTCACAGCATTAGGAAGGCTGAGAACCACTGATCTAGAATACATCTCGGGGTTGGGGATTTAGCTCAGTGGTAGAGCGCTTGCCTAGCAAGCGCAAGACCCTGGGTTCGGTCCTCAGCTCTGAAAAAAAAAAAAGAAAGACAAAGTAGAATGCATCTCCATTTTTTTTTCCACCCTCAAAATTGACCTTGACCTTCTGAGGCTAGTTACAATCACATTACTACTCTTCTGCAGGTTAAACATCATAGCAGTTAACGTACTTTGTGTTAGCTGACTCACGGGATTAAAGAAGGAAAAGGCACATTGGATGGTCTGATGTTATCCGAAGGACTATAGTTATAAAGAAAGAGTATTTAGCAGTTGACATCTTAATCATTTGGGTGTGGTAAAAAGAGGAAGCAATTCTACAAAGGGCAACTCCTCAGACAGCAACCACTGCAGACTGAAGAATTGTCCTGGTGCCCTAGACCTAGCTTTCATCCAGGCACAATAGTCCTGGATCCCATGGAGCCTTTTTCATGATTCTCTTCCTTACATTATGAGCAAAATACAAGTTAGTCTTTAGAAACTAGATGCATGTGAGGTAATTACTCGGAAAATAGGCATTTCGAAAACGTGTAATCCAGACTCTGACACAATTGCTGCTTCTGCTGAATGTTGGCATGTAAGCTGCGAGTGTTTTCACCCCATCATTCTGAGGTGCTGTTGAATGATTGTGAGACAAAAACAGGAACAAGAACAATACAACTTGCAAGTTAATAGGAGACCAAAACAGGAAAAATACACCTTGCAGGTTAAGGGTTCTGTTTGCAGTGCAGACAGTAAAGAGTAAGTTCCTGTCTGTCCTATATCTGTTTGACTCCACTGCCCAGGATGGACCTGATCAGTAGGCGGGAGGCACATGGGCTGGAAATACATCAGGATGACACTTGCCTCTGTTTGGATGTAGGCAGGAGGTAGCCTATGGTTTTGCCTTTTTAAGCCTCAGCAAAATGGGACTGGTCGCCATTTCCTGGGAACCCAGGAATGGTCCTGGCCAAAGCCCGTCATCCTGGCCTGTATTTAATTAAAGCTTGCTTCGAATTTGGCTCAAAACTGTGGAACTGGTTTTTCTCCCTCAATTCTCACTGATGATGTTTTTAAAAGAACTTTCCCCTTCTTTCTAACCAGGACCTTATACAAATCTGCCTTTTCTTTGCTGTGCTGAAGTTTTACAATGTTATGCTATGCTATCACTGTGTCTTTATTTACAAAGCCCTTGTTGTTAAGGGGTGCTTTGCACTATGGAAAACTCATTATCTTTTTAGCTTTGTCTCCTGTTTTCTCTATTCATTAAATACCTCAATTCTTTAAACACCAGCTCTCTGGCGCTGAGTTACACATTTTTAGGTTATTTTTTCCCCTCATATTTTCCATCTCTTTATTGAGCTTCATCTTTCTGGGCTTTTATTTTTATTTTCTAAAAGCAATTTTTCTCTGAAAAAATTTTTTTTTACTCTTTTAAAATGAAAATTTTGTTCTTGGACCACAGATGTTCTATTTCCCTAAGGACATGAATAATAGACTTCTTTGTTTTATTGTGTTTTTTTCTATGCAAGCCTTTTGCCTCCTTCAGGTTGTAAGTTTATATGCTTTTTTGCTTCTTAGTTTTAGTCTCTGGACTTACCATAAAAAGCTTTCCTCCAATTCATGATGATTCTTAACTGTCCATTCACATTTAACGAAGAGACGCAGAGAAGCAGGATTTTAAAGATCCACCCATGACAGAGAAGTATATATATTGGATTTCACCTTCCTATCTTAGGCAACAACAACACAGTAGAAAATACATGAATACCACAGAGATTATTTCAAGACAAGGAAAACATGTGCTGTAAGTTCTACATTCATTCCCAGCTTTCAGACCAGAACTTTCCTAGCAACAAACAGTTGCTGCGATAGAAAATGTTGGTCTTGTTGGTAGAGGAAATGGAGATTGGAGTCTCTATCTGCTATAAGAGATAAACGCTTCAAGGCAAAGTATCTTCCTGAATGCCAATCATTCGATGAGATGCCGTTAAGATAAACAAATACAACACTCTTGAAATAAAACCATACAATCTATCTCCATGGTAGTGTGAGCACCAACAATTTCTAGACATAGGCCGGTGAGATGGTCCAGCTGATTAAGGTGTCTACAGCACAAGCCTGATGATCTGAGTTTGATCCATGCTCCTCACACCTCTCTCCCCTACCTCCTACTTCTTTTATGTAATAAAGTATACCTTTTATCACATACCCTTGCTACTGTGACATTCTGTCTCACCAGACACCAGAGTCAATGGTGCCTAAAACACTGGACTGAACTTTTTTTTGGTTTTTGAAACAGAGTTTTTCTGTGTAGCTTTAGAATCTTTCCTGGAACTCATCCTGTAGCCCGGGCTGGCCTCAAACTCACAGATATCCACCTGCCTCTGCCTCCTGAGTGCTGGGTTTAAAGGCGTGTGCCACCACCGCCCGGCTTGGACTAAACTTTTTTTTTTTTTTTTTTTTTTGGTTTTTCAAGACAGGTTTTCTCCATGTAGTTTTGGTGCCTGTCCTGGATCTCGCTCTGTAGACTAGGCTGGCCTTGAACTCATAGAGATCCACATGGCTCTGCCTCCCAGGTGCTGGGATTAAAGGCGTGCGCCACCACTGCCCAGCTTGGACTAAACTTCTTAGACTGAGAGCTGGAATAAATCCCACCTCTTTCTGACGTAAGTTATTTCTGCTAGGTGTTTTTGTTAAAGCAAAGTATAGTCACCGTTATGATGAAACCTGACCATGTGACACTTAACGTCTTTGGAGCTGCTTTGTGGGAGGCCTTGGAAGAGTTTGGAGATGCAGGCTAAAGAAGCCCTAGAATGCTGTAAAGTCAGTTTAGTGAGCAACTTCAGAGGGAGCCCGAAAGACCACAATGCCAACAGGAATCCAGTAAAAGCTCTGGTCTGTATGTTTCATATAGGAGCCAAGACTTGGGGCGGGGGGGAGCTGAAATAAAAGCATTCAAGCTCTGTTCTGATAAAGAACCTGTCTACATTTTATTCATTCTAAGAATCTGTAGGCATCAAATGTTAAAAGGTAACAAAATCACTGATCTGACTCAGGATGTAGCAAAGCAGCTCAGAATTCAGGGTGTAGCTTTGCTGTTGCTAGATATGTTTAGCCAAGTTTTCACTGAGGATTATGGGTAAAATGGAGCAGAAAGACTTGAGAAACTTGCAGTTTGATCAGAAGAGGCCAGTGTAAAGTAGTTGGAGGGAAAGGGGGGAGGGAGAGATAGTTTCTGAAGAGATTAACATCGTTAGAAAGAAGCCAAGTATTTTGCGTCAGGACAGTAGGGAAAAAAAAAATGCCTTGTAGGCATCTCAGGGTGACCTGAAGGGTATGAGACTCATCTGAAATACTTTCTTTTGAGAAGAATGGACTCGGGTTTGCATGGGGCCAGCTATGAATTTCCTAGAACTCATTTCACCATCCCTAGACACATGTGGATTCCCTAGGATTCAATCCCCTATCCTTAGCATTAGCCTGCAAAGGCACCCAGACACTCAGAAACCACTCTTCAGTCATAGTCCAAAGGGACCTGAACACTACTAGTCAGTTCAAGGTGATAGAAGACCTTGGCATTATCCATACGTTGCTGGCTTTGCAGGCATGCAAAAGGCAAGAATTCAAGGATCCTGGAGGCTTCCATCTACATTTCAAAGAAAAGTCTGAAGGCCAGGCAATGTGTGACAGGGTCAGAATCCTGAGTTCATGAGAGGGCATTGTTAAAGTCGTGAGGGTAAGACGGGCGGTGGTGGCATATGCCTTTAATCCCAGCACTCAGGAGGCAGAGGCAGGTGGATATCTGTGAGTTCCAGGCCAGCCTTGTCTACAGAGCCAGAGTTCCGGGACAGCTAGGGCTGTTACACAGAGAAACCCTGTCTTGAAAAACAAACAAACAAAAAAAGCTGTGAGGGTAAAACCAAAGCCGTAATGGAGGTTGAAACAGGAGAATCACTTTGAGTTCAAGGTTAGTCTGAGCTACATGGTAAGCTCCCATCTCAAAAATATAAGGGAGAGGATAAGGAGAATTACCAAAAAACTATGAAGAAACAGGAAAAAAAGATTGTATACTGTGCTTCACCTCAAAGGTTTTGAGACATAGGCTAATGCATGTGAAGACAGGGAACCAATAAAGCTTTTCTCTCTCCGTTCCACAGCACATCCTTCCCCTTCCCTCTCCCTACTCACTCTCACAACCTCATCCCAGCCTCCTGAGAAAGGCCCTGACAACTCAGGCCTGTCAGGAGGAACTTGTCTGTGTGAGCACCGAGCATCACAAAGAAGGTTAGGACAAAGTCTTCCAGGACCTCCAAAAGCCCAAGTTCACCACCTGAGTCTCACCAGGTAATATTCAAGGGCCATTGCAGACATTTCCACGGAATCCCACCTGCTTAGAGCCCTGATGGTATAGCTCCAGCTTTAACTTTTTCTAAAGGTTCAAAGGTGGCCTCAAGCCTCCATCCCCCATCTCCTGCATCCCACAGGCCAGCCCTGCTCTCTCCCCAGACTCAGCAACTCTCACCCCTCCGGGCTTTCCACTGGCGAGGGCCCCAGGCACACATGCCTCTGCTTGGCTGTAATCACAGCACACGTACTTCTCAGCTTGTGGTCCAGGCTTCCAAGTTGCAACACAGTCCTTAGAACTCTGCTGTCTAACTCCATCAAGCCAAAACATGTAACTCCCAGAGCCACTCCCATGCAGAGAGAGGATTTCCAGCCCCCACCCCGTCTTTCAAAATAAGTCAGAGTACATTCCCAGAAGTCCAGTTCTTAAACTAGAAAATATGAATATTTTTCTAGTTCGGACTGCTTATTGCTAAATTACTTTCCTGCATGCTTACATGATTTCATTATCAATAGTGGAACACAGTGGTTTCACGACGACATTGTTGGCATTGATTCTTATCACTAAACTGAAAAATTTTGCAAGTAACTGTATCCTTCATTGTTAGAAATGAGAACTGCTTGCAAAGTATTCATATACTTCAGACTAATAGAAAAGCCATTGGTAAATAGACACACCAAATAACTAAAGTTTTGGCCTGCCTTCATGGCTCTTTCCAAAACCCAGATGCTATTTCAGCCCTACATGCCTACATGTCCTACATGGACATTTCCCCTATGGCATTGCCATGGCGACAGTAAACAATCAAGAAGTTTTTGCCCAATTGTGCCTAAAATAAGAGCTCTTTCTATATATCTCGTTCACACAGAATTAGAAGCAAAGGCTGCACATCATATTAGATGTTCCGATTTTTAAGCCTCTTTCAATTCTCCCTCTCCTGCCATGGACTTGCCACATTCACTGAGCCCGTGTTCTTTTTTTTTTTTTTTTTTTAATGTGCATTAATGTTTTGCCTGCATGTGTATCTGTGTGAGGTTGTCGGATCCCCTGGAACTAGAGTTATAGACAGTTGTGAGCTGCCATGTGGGTGCTGGGAATTGAACCCAGGTCCTCTGGAAGAGCAGACAGTGCTCTTAACCACTGAACCGTCTCTCCAGCCCCACAAGCCAATGTTCTTAGATAGCATTACCCCTTCCCAGTGTGTCTGGCCTACCAGTGGGCATCCTTTAGCTGGATTCACTGTTTTCTCTTTATCCTCAAAACCATAAGTCAATTCTAAAGCAAATACATCGGATTCAGGTCCAGAATTTTTGGCATAAAGCTCTGAGGTTGCTGGGCAGTGTTGGTGCACACCTTTAATTCCAGCACTCAGGAGGTAGAGGCAGGCGGATCTACAAGTTCAAGGCCAGCCTGGTCTACAGCGCAACTTCCAGGACATCCAGGGCCACACAAAGAAAGCCTGTCTCACCAAGGAAATAAATGTAAAAAAAAAAAAAATTAAGGATAGAACATGGAACTATGCAGTTAATAATAATAATAATAATAATAATAATAATAATAATAATAATATAATAAATAACAGTGACTCTGTTACAGGTGTATGTATTTACTACATTACACTTTCTATTGTGGTTTTAGGTATACTTTTGAAACAGCATGCTGGGTTAAGCCATTATACAGCCTCTATATTGTGTTGGTAGCACCTCATGACTCCATCTTTTTCTCTTGTGTTGTGTAGTTGATTGTAGCTCTGGGAGAAATAGGCTATGCCACACCTCTGTCTGTCTGTCTATACTACATACCCTCGTGGTGTAATAGACCGTGCTGTCTAGGTTTGTGTAAGTATGCTGTGATGTTCATACCACAATAAAACACTGTATGTCTTAGAATCTATCCTCTTCATTAAGTAATGCATGACAGTATCTAATCTTTCCATAACATGGTAAGAGAAAAAGAAACCTGCCATGACTATTGCAGAAATAGCAGTCAGTAACATTTGGAACATGACACTTTATTTAACCCTAATCTTGTGGTGTCATTATCTCCAACTTATCAGGGAGGAAATCAAGACTCAGCCATGATCCTGGCTCATTAGAGGGCAAAGAGCCAGGGAGAGGCAGAGCAGGATGTGAAGGCAAGTGCTAGCCTTCCTGTAGCGTCCCTTTTTCTTTGAGTTCAGCTAGCCTTGTGCTTTCAGGACTGCGGTGACCAAGAAACAGGGGCAGTGCACATACATGCCTATGGCTGCCCTTAACAGTGTCTTCTGGAAAGATATAAGCACATCCAACAGTGTCCTTGAGTCAATAAATATAAACTGGCTGCTGTCCTTGCAAAACACAGAGTCCTGACTGCAGGCCCAGCTGCTTAGTCAAGGTAGCCAGATAAAAGTCACACTGGAGACAGAGCTGTGGGATCAGGGATCTAGAGAGCTGAGGCAAGGCAGAGAGGCAGATGGTTGGGCTATGTGCACAGTGAGGGGCTAACTGGGGCTTTGAGGCAGTCCACAATGTTGGAGGAGAAGCCATCTGACCCCAAACAAGGTGCTTTAGTCCATTTTGCTGTAACAGACTATCGTAGATTGAGTAGCTTCTAAACCATAGAAATGTATTGTTCACACTTCCGGTAGCTAGGAAGTACAAATTAGGAAGGCACAAGCAGCGGGTGCCTGATGAGGGCCAGCTTCCTGGTCCATACATGGTGACCCTTTTCCTATGTCCTCATATGGCAGCGGGTGGGCATAGAAGTGCTCTGGGGTCTCTACACAGGGATTAGCAACATGCATGAGAACACCATCATCATGGCCTAATCACCTTTCAGAAGCTTCACCTCCTAATATCATCTTCCTGGGAGCTAAATCTCAAAATATGGGTATTAGGGGAAATGCACACACTGCCCACAGCAGAATGGAGCTGCAGACTCTTACCCAGAACTGCCAGCGAGAGACAGATGACACAGGGCTGTCTGTTGGTGCTGAGGAACATAGCAGCCACACACTGACATACGCTTCACTCAATAATGCAGGTGGATGGTGAAAAACACTGAGCTGAAAACCAACATGGACAGATTATACTATTCACGATACATGAGCAGAAACTCCTCATGCATGCCAAAGTGGGTATAGTGCAGAGAAAAGGTCTGCAGGGAGAAACAAGTTATTCTGTGGGGCTTGGAACTTGGGGAGGTGGTCAAGGGATCCAGAAAAATATATTCATGGGTTTGCGTATTTCAAATTATTTCAGCAAAATGGAGTCAGAGGACCTGAGTTCAATTCCCAGCAACCACGTAGTGGCTCACAACCATCTCTGTTGTGATCTGATGCCCTTGTCTGGCATAAAGACATACATGCAGATAGGGCACTCATATATAAAATAAATAAATCTTTTAAAAAAATAAAAGGAAGCATTTAAACCAGTTGATGGTGGCACACACCTTTAATCCCAGCCCTCGGGAGACAGAGGCAGGCGGATCTCTGTGAGTTTGAGGCCAGCCTGGTCTACAGAGCAAGTTCTAGGACAATTAGAGCTACAGAGAAGCACTGTCTCAAAACAAAACAAAACAAAACAAAAAACAGGAAGGAAGGAAAGAAGGAGGGAAGGAGGGAAGGAAGGAAAAAAGAAAAAGAAAAAAGGAAGCATTTCATTGGGGCTGGCTTACAATTTCAGAGGTTTAGTTCATTACCATCATGGTGGGGAGCATGGGGACATGCAGGCAGTCATGGTGCTGGAGAAGTAGCTGAGAGTTCTACCCCGAGATCCACAGGCAGCAGGAAGAAAAGAACCCTTGAGCCTGACTTGGGCCCTTGGGACCTCAAAGCTGACACCCAGTGACACACTTCCTTCAATAAGGCCACACCTACCCCAACAAGTCTTCACCTCCTAATGCCACTCCCTGATGACTAAGCATCCAAATATTATGAGCCTATGGGGGTCACTCTTATTCAAACCACCACAGATGGCGTGTTCTCATCCTGTGGCCTTTAGGAGGATGAGTCCCAGAGCAATGTGCAGAGGAAGACATACAGCAAGCCAGATGCTTGCTGGGAAACTTGAAACCAATGACTTGGACCATGAACAGGCCTTACAGAAAAGATCTTTGTGGTTAAAAATGGAGAATGTGATTCTGCTGTGATTTGGATGTGGTTTGTTCCCCAGAGGCTCATGGAAGCTTGTTTCCCATGGTGATAGTGTTGAGGTGGTAGGACCTTTAAAAGGTGGGGTCTAGTGGAAAGTAGGTAGGTCATGGGCTCAACCCTCATGAATGTATTAATGCTGTCTCCTAGAAGTGGGTCAGGTCTGCTAGGCGTGGTAAGTTCCCATGAGACCATGCTCCATCCCTCCACTCTATTGCTTCTTTGCCTGCACAGTTACGCCTTCTGTACCGAGCTGATTGCCTTTCTGTCTCTCAGGACCCTGTTCGGGAGGCCCATGCTATGCTGTTAGGATCTTGTAGTTACCAGAATCATGAGCCATATTGTAAGTTGTCCTATGCTATGGTTTGAGTACAGATATGCCTATGTGTTTAAGGCTTGGTCCGTAGGTTCTGTTATTGGGAGGTTACTACTGGACATTTAGGAG
The DNA here is from genome assembly GCA_902168425.1 of Peromyscus attwateri. NCBI lineage: Eukaryota > Metazoa > Chordata > Mammalia > Rodentia > Cricetidae > Peromyscus > Peromyscus attwateri. Next base: position 49,434 of record CABHPP010133035.1, read on the forward strand.
GTAGGGCTTGTAAAAGGCCCTTAGCACATTGGAGACTTGCCCTCCAAGAGGATTGTGGGACACAGTTTCTCAGTCTCTCTCCTTGCTTCCTAGCTTGTGATAAGTGTTTTGCTTTATCATTTGCTCCCTAACTGTGACCATCCAACACTGTCACTTGGAGGGCCAAAGCAAGGAAGTCACACATCTTGGGCTAAAAATTCCGGAACTGTAAACTAAATACATCCTTTCTCTTCATAAGTGATCTGTGTCAGGTGTTTTATTATATTGAGAGAAGGTTGACTAACACACCCAACTCTGGGGTTTTGTTTCTTTGTTTGTTGTTGTGTGTGTGTTTATAGCAACATAATACAGAGCCTTTGGTTGGTTAA
>CABHPP010133036.1:0-67960 GCA_902168425.1 Peromyscus attwateri
ATATATACAGATAAGCACAGGCAAACAGACATAGATGGATAAACACACATCCATATCATAAAAGAAGAAGTAACAAAGAAAAAATAGCAAAGGCTACATTGAGGAAAGACAGAGGAGGGGTGGATGAGAGCTCCATTAGCCCAAACTGCCAGGTCCTCCCATGTGCCAGACACATTGCCCCTGAACACAGTACAGGCATTTCTGCGTGTGTGGGAGAGTCTCTATTTGGGGGTTTCTCTGGGCATAGGAGTGTGCTTGATCACTATGTGAACAAACATGGCTAATTGGATTAATCAGCCCTTAGCAGAAGATAGGTGGGAGTTGGTGCCTGCACAGCCCATCCTTTGGACCCTTCGGTGGCCAGAGTTCTGGTACTTCGTCACCTTTCAGACACGTAGGTGGGACTGAACCCAGTTGCCTACACCTGGTTTTGCCCTAAAGGGCTTCCTGAGTCACCCCCCAAATAAAGTGCTGAAGCTCACATTCTGGATTGGGACACTGAGTCTGGAAGGACTGACGCACACAGGGGGACAAAGCAGAAGTGATGGGGCTTAGCTTTCAGGCTGCTGTCCAGCTTGGGCTGAGACGAAGTGTGTTGGGCAACCAGCCCCATTCTGTCTGGGTGCACTTTGCTGTTGGCAGTGAGGCTCTTCACTTTGCTCCATGTTTTCCTGCGCTCGATGAACTACCTTGCCCTTTTAAGCATAAGAATAACAGGGCAAATTTAATCAAGAGTCCATGATAACATCTGGTTTTCTTACTCACTTACTTTACATAAAACTGAGGAAAACATCACGTAAGTGCAAAGAGAGGAGGCTTTGAGGACAGATTCAGAGGTTAACCTTCTGTGCTATGCAAAAAGGTTTTGATCCAAGTAAAGCTTTGTTTGGGCACAAGAGGCTATTTATATATAGACAGACAAAGGAAGAGAAAGAGTCACTTTGTGTTTTCATCTTGTAAACTCAGAGTCATATAAATATGTCCTTCAGCTACATGGTTACTTGCTCTATCAGCTTTCAAGTTACAGCTACGTACACAAGCATATCCACTTATTTAAAGGCCACACACAGTGCTAGATAGAATGTGGAAACACATTCATCTTCATTCAGGGACTAAATGGGTGTGAGAGCATCTGAAGGAGGAAGGATGTCCATCAATGGGGTTCCCTTGAGCCCCGAGGTTCCTCCCCAAAGAGGAAGTTAGTATTTATAGAGGAGAGGCTCTGCTGGAAAAGTGAGAACCTTCAGAATGACATGCTGGCAGAAAAGGTCTGCTCTGAATGTGGGAGGAATGTGGAACAGAGATGTCTCCTCCTCTCTGAGTTAGGGGAAATTATGGCATGAGGGAATGGGGGGTGGTGATGGCAGGGGAAGGAAAGAGGCCTTGAGGGGTGCTATCACGCTTTCTCATTGGACCTTTCTTACTGCCTTTAAGGGAACAAGCCTAGCTTCAATGGGCCCCTTCTGAGTTTATATTCCAGTGTGTCCGGTAGTACTAATTCATTTTTATAAAAAACAGAGTCTATGTGTGGAGCAGACCATCTCCTTACTGTAGGTGCAGTGCTGTTGGCAGGCCTTCTGGTAGCCTGTGAGCCTAAGGAAAGAGCAGCGTGCTGTGTGCTGAGGGCTCAGGGAAGCGTCTCTAGCACTTGTGGAATGCTTACTGAGAGCCAAGACTCTATACCTTCTCTAAGCCTCTCTACAATTTTTCAGAGTAGGATCCCAGATGTTTTAGTTTCAGTTCCCTATTTCTGTGATAAAATACCCCAGCAAAAGCAACTTAGGGGAGAAAAGGTTCTTTCAGCTCATAATTCCAGGCTACATCATTGCCTGGAAGTCAAGGTGGCAGGGACTTGAAGCAGCCATTCATATCACATCCGTAGGCAAGAGCAGAGAACAGAGTGTTAACGTGTGCGTTCTAGTGCTCAGCTCACTTTCTCCAGTCTTATATGTTCCAGGACCTCTTGTCCAGGGAATGGTGTGGTCCACATTGGGTGGATTGTCCCACTAATCAAGATAATACCTCACAGACATATCCACAGGCTGACCTAATCTAGACAACCACATTGGGAGCTCTTTCTCAGGTAATTTTAGATTATGTGAACTTAACCATCACATCATGTTATTGTATCTCCAGAAACTATGCATTTTGCTCAAGAAAAACTGACCAGTACATAAACCAGGGCCTTATCCATGCTGTACATGAACTACCATTCTACCACAGTTACCCCCCCTCCCCCCGCAGCCATGAGGTGTTAACTCTTGGTAAAGCCAGATTATTGTATCTACTGCATGAGCGGTTCTTTGTACAACTCCATATTCTGCACCAGAGAGTCAGTAGGTAGCACTGGTTGATTGGGATCATCAGAAGCAAAGTCGGAGATGACCAGGATTCAAGTGTGAGAACCTTGATCCTTGGAAGCATCACTAAAGCATGGAGGGAATGGGATAGTGAGATAAGTGACTGCATTAACTGGGGCTTGTTCCTGCTGGGAAATTCTGAAAGGTGGTAGGGAATTCAGCTTAGGACAGTGGAAAGTTTGGGAGTTTTCCATTCACCCCTGTCCATCAGCTGCCCATTGCACCCTGTATATGAGCCTGGCATGTCCCTCAGAGGAAAATGTCCTCAAGTAGAGAGCTTCTGGTGCTTGGTAGAAATTAGCCATCAGTAGTACCAGAGGTCAAGTCGGGGAGACATGTCAGGATATCAAGTTTCAACCATAAGAGAAAGGTCAGGATGAGGAATCAGCAATTTTAATAGGTCTCTATTTCTCAACAAATATTATTAGGGAAACTGGATATCCACATACAAAAAAATGTACCTGTGTCTTATACTGTACAAAAATGTTAGCTCCAAATGGATCAAAGACATAGACACAGGATGTAAAACTATAAAACTCTTAGAAGGAAGCATAAAGAGATGATTGTAGGACACTCAATTAGCAATGATTTCGTAGATAAAATCCCCAAAGCATAGGCAGTGAGAAAAAAAGATAAGCACTAATGAAATTAGACATCTTTACTCACCAAAAGACACAATAGTTTGAAAAGGCAACAAACCAAATCAGAGAAAATATTTGAAAAATCATGTATTTGATAAGTTGTTAATATCTACAATCTATAAGGAACACTTACAATTCAACAACCAAAACAAAAGACATACAATTAGATTTAAAAGGAGCAAAAGACTTGAGCAGATATTTATACAAGGAATATACCCAAATGGTAAATAAACCAAATAAGAGTTATTTAGCATTACTAGTCAGTAGAAAGATATAGGTTAAAACTGTAGTGAGTTCATAATCATCAGAGTGGCTGATACACACACATGAATATTATGACATGTATTTATATATATTAGTGTTTGTTGTAAAATAATTCACATATCTAGAAAGCGGGAACCTCAAGTGAAGAATTTCCTCCATTAGATTGTCCTGTGGGCTTGCCTGCGTGGCATTTTCTTGATTGCTAATTGATGCAGGAGAGCCCAGGGTCATTGAGAGTGATAACACCTAGGTGGGTGTTCCTAAGCTCTGTTAGAATCTTGGGGAGACGGGTGTGTGTGAGAGAGAACACCACTAAGCAGCACTCCTCCATGGTTTATGCCTCAATTCCTGGGACATAGAAGTGTTAATACATATTAATCCTTTCCTCCCTAGTTTGCTTTTGGTTATGGTGTTTGCTATAGCAACAGAAATCAAATCAGAACAATATGTAAACCAGAAACCCATAAAGAAATTAACAAGTGAAAAGCTAGAATACCTGTACAGTGCTGATGGAAATATAAAAGGTGTGGCCTCTATAGAATACATTGTAGTGACTTCTAAAAAAAATCTAAAAGAATTACATATGAGCTAGATTCCACATCTAGATATAAACATCAGAAAATTGAAAGCAAGGGTATGAAGACATGTTTGTGTGCACGCATGCACACACACACACACACACACACACACACACACACAGACACACACACACACACACATTTATAACAGTATTAGTCATAATAGCCAAGAGATGGAAACAACCTTAGTAGCTATCAGTGGTTGAACAGACAAACAAAATGTAGAACACAGACAAAGGAATATTATCCAGCTTTAAAGAAGAAGGAATTTTGTTTTGTTTTGCAGACAAGGTTTTATGTATCTCAGGCTGTGCTTGAACTCACTCTGTAGCCAAGGATGACCTTGAGTTTCTGATCCTCTACCTTTACTTCCAGAGCACTGTGACTATAGTTAAGTACTGCCACAGCAGGTTTATACTGTATTGGGGATCAAACCCAGGGCTCTGTGCAAGCCAGATGAGTACTCTACCAGCCGAGCTACATTTGACATGTGTTACAATGAAGATGAACCTTGATCTAGGTGGAAAAGCTAGTCATGAAAGGACAATACAATGTTATTTCACCTCCATGCAGAAGCTGGGGTAGCTAAACTCACAGACTGAATGCAGGCTGCTATGTATTAGGGGCTGAGGAAAGAGAAGGTGTTACTCATAGGTAAAATTCCAATATGGCCTGATGAGCAGAGTTCTGGAGATTTGGGTATCCGACAGCCTGTACCTACTAAATACCCTGACCTGTACACTTAAAAATGCTTGAGACTGTAAATTGCGTATGATGAGGATTTCACCAGAATTATGGAAGGAAAAACTCTCTAGGCAGCTCTGATGTGGAGCCAGATCAGGGTGGACCAGATCCCACATGTTGCAGGTGATCAAAGAGGTTCATGTCTTTTGAAATCCACATGGAAGAGAGACTCCTCCTGGCATTTCCCAATCCAGCATGCCAGAAGTACAAAAGAATGAAGGTGGGAAAGCCAAGGGAGGCAACCAAAGGAAGTTGAACCTCCCCTCGTACAGAGTCAGTGACATTCCTCCACGAAGTGAAGAGTAAGCGTTATTACTTTCTACTCAGACGATGTAGAAGCATTTGACTTTTTAAAATGTCCCACATAGACAGGCTTAAGCTCTTCCTCTTTCTGGTGAAAGAGGTTGCTATAAATTACCATGTGGTGATTTGGATGCCTCACGTAGTGGTCCCTTTTCCTGCACAGGTCAAATCACAATCTCAGGGGCTTCTAACCAGACACTTTGATTTGTATGTTCACAGATTTGAAGTTTGTCAGATCAAGGCTGAGATTAGATGGGTTGGAACTGATTTCAGTGTCTGTTGAGTTCAGACCCATATATTCCCTCCTTTTGGGATCCAGGCTAAAGAGGCAGCGGCTCCTTGACGAGGTTCTTGTAATGACCACCAGCAGGAGTGCCAGCACAGCTGGCAAAGGCAGTCTGCCTCTCAGAGCCCTGACTTACCTTGGCACATGACCTGCACCCCTGTTCCATCCACCAAGCAAGCCACACTGCCAAGACTGACATCAACAAAAACCATTGCAAGATATTGCTAGGCTACAAGATAAAAGGGTAGAGTGTGTTAATCTACAAAGTACTGAGCTCAACAATCTGATCCAGCACATTTCACTGGGCATAGCAAATTAAGACCATTTAAGAGAAAACAAAATTTAAGAAAAATGCTCCAGGGCATTAGTTCAGAGCCAAGTCCTGCAGACTCGATATTTCTCCATGGCTTGGAGTATGTGGACTAAAGGGGGCAGGTCCGTCTGGGAAGACTGTAACTATATGGCATAGATATGTTTGGCATATCTGTTACAGAGACAGTCCAGATGAGCCAAGTGTAAGATATTCAGAGTGAAATTTCCAAGAAACAGGGCCAAGGGGGAAAACCTGAATTCAAGTATTGAATTCTAAAGGCCCCAATTCTTTGGAGGAGAGAGATCTTCACTGCCAGGCAGGTGTCTGGAGAACTTCATACTGAACCTGAAGGACAGAAAAAGGCCGTCAGCACTAAATTGGAGGTGAGAGAAGAAATCAGCACTGAATGAAAACAAGTGTGAAGAAATGATGCCTGGTTGCACCACACAGCCTTCTTACCTCTGGGAAATGGCCGGTCCTCGGGAAAGCATGCATGACTTATGCTGATGTACAAGGAGGTATTAAAACATGACCAATGAAGCATCATGCAACATAGAGAAGAAGCTGGAAGAACCCCGAGAGATCTGGCTTTCCTATTAGATATGTCCTGCTAAAGAGTTCTAGAGTGCTGTGTCTTTCGGACATGAACTTAGCAACACCAGAAAGAGTATACAATTGTGAGCACATGAAGATGAAGACAAAGCAGCTGCCTCTTTGTAGACAGACAGTTGTATATGTAGTATTCAAACAATCTATCCTTGGCTGGGCATTTCTGTGATTTGAATGTTTGTCCTCTGAAAGCACATGTTAGAGGTATAGCCTTTGATGTGGGGATGTGGGGATGTTTAGGAGATGAAGCCTAGAGAGAGGCCTCCAGGTCCTTAGAGGTGCAACCCTCAGAAGGAGTGGTTTTTGTGGAATCCTACCTGAGTTCTCATGAGATTTGGTTGTTACATGATTATCTTGACCCCTGTATTATTTTCTGGGTTCTTCTTTGGGGATAATCTCTTCCTCTCATGTGTGCTAATGTCATTGTTATAGCAGCCACCATAGGTCCCACTAGAGCCAAGCCAATGCCAGTGCCGTTTCCTTGAACCTTATGAGCTATGAGCTAACCAAACTCTTCTAATACACAGGTATCCACCTTCAGGTATTTTGCTGTAGTGATAGAAATAGGAAACTACAGGTGCCCACTGTGCGTTGTTTCATTTAATGTGATGATAAACTCTTACTGTAGGTGTGCTATGTTGCAAGGAGACTGTGCCGTCGATGGAGTCATCCTGTGTGTGTGTGTGTGTGTGTGTGTGTGTGTGTGTGTGTGTAGTGCTGTGGACAGTGTCATGCTGCACATGCTGTAAGTGTGCTATAAGTAGTGTTTTATGCTGTAGGTGACATCATCATACTGTGTGTCATATTGTGTGTCGTGCTATAGGTGTGTCATTTGTAGGTGGTATCTTGTTGTGTGTCATATTGTAAGTATTGTGATGTGTGCCATGTTGTAGACGTGCGGTGCTGTAGGTAGTGTAAGTATTGTGATGTGTGCCATGTTGTAGACGTGCGGTGCTGTAGGTAGTGTTCTGCCACATTGTGCCATCATCAGCAAGCAGCAGCCTGGTGGATATGTATGCATGTTACATCTGAGGGCCCAGAATTTCTCAAGTTCATTTTTGTAACTCTTCCTTTCTTGGTCATGCCATGTGACTTTCCAGGAACCAGAAGAATTATGACTGACTGTAGGCAAGAGGGGAAGCTATACATTATTGTAAGACTATGTTATCTGGCATAAAATAGAAAACAGAAAACCCTACCTTAGTAAATTTCAGATTAAACTAAACCTAGAAGTAAAATTCTTTCTCCCTGATGTCCTGTGAGGCTAGAGCCTCTCTCTAAGAGCAGAGATGGATATATGATCTCCAAGAGAGGATACTTCAAAAGGTGGCAAGGTTGGTAGGCCAGGTATGGTGGTACATGACTTTAACCCCAATATTCAAGAGGCAGAGGCAGGGGATTGCTATGAGTTCCCTGCAAGCCCCAGCTATATAGTGAGACCTTGTCTCAACAAACAACAGCAGCAGCAACAACAACAACAAAATGCAGCACAGTCATTGTCTAGAGTATATTTACAGAACGGTTTCACCCTGACTGTCTCTGGGCAGAGGGAAATGGCTTTTCTTCCTTAAAGAAAGCTTGCAGAAGGCCTTGTGAACATACAGCATAGGCTTAAACACGTTTTCTGGACTTGGAGGCTGCCACTCTTTTTTTTTTTTTTTTTTTCTTTGAGACAGGGTTTCTCTGTGTAGCTTTGCACCTTTCCTGGAACTCGCTTTGGAGACCAGGCTGGCCTCGAACTCACAGAGCTCTGCCTGCCTCTGCCTCCCGAGTGCTGGGATTAAAGGCCTGTACCACCACCGTCCTGCGAGGCTGCCACTTTTAAGGTAGAGTTCCTAGGAGCTTTCAACGATGCTTCACTGAAAATGAAAACCTGAGAGAAAAGAGAGACAAAAGGAAATGACAGGCTAAAGTGTCTCAGTAGCTGCTGCCAAGGCTTCTTAGAGCACACTCAGGGCACGGGCTGTCAGCGGAGGTAGAGACAATGTGCTCTTATTCTCTAGAAGTCATTAGAAGATGGCTCATCCATCCAATTGCACACTTGAGAGGCATTACAAGGAGGGAGTGGTATCCTAAGGACACATGTCCCAACCTTTGGGAAGTGTAATATGATAAAGCAAGAATCTGGAATGGAAGCAGAGTAAGGACCACCCAGGGAGGTCCACCAATGAAAGGCTAGTCATGAAAGGGGGTGCCCTGTTCAAAAGGCGGAGGAAGTGCCTGGCTCTTGTTAAACTCTTGGTCAACACTACATGCTGCTTTAATGACTTCCAAACATATTTGTACAGGGAAAAGCACAATCCGTCTACTGTGTACATCAGGGTCATTGCCAGGTTAAAGCCTAATTCCCTCTCCCACTTAAAGCCAGAGCTGACTTCCAAACAGAATCAACCCCTTGGTGAAGAAATGGATCTTAAATCTGAAGCCCACCCTGCTACCTGTGATCACACACTTCCCTCCTGCAGGGAATGTGAGTCTTGGCTCTTCTGACCCTGCAGGATAGAAGTCTTGTCTCTCAAACTACTACCTCTCTTGAAGCTGCTTCCCAGCATGCCTATCTGGTTTTTGTTGTTATCGTCGTTGTTTGGTTTTGGGGTTTTGGTATTTTTAATAGGCTCCTTCCTTAGCTTTCCAAGTAATGGGGTTAGTGATCGGTGCCACCACACACGGCTGTCTGAACCATTGGAAAATGGCAGTACCATAGCTTAACCTGCTGGGCCTTTGGTTCGAACCTCTTCTCTATAGGCAGGGTGCACAGTGTATGTGTGGGGCAGTGGAGACAAGGACAGGCTAGATCTTGGATCAGAGTACAAGAATTGACCTGGGAATTAATGAAGCACACCATGGAGGCACAAAAACTCCCTGCAGTGCAATCATCTGAGAGGTCTCAGGGGAATGGGGCAATTACCTGAGATTTGAACCATATGTGGGAGTGAGCTGTAGGACAGGGAAAAACATGACTGTGGATCAGGATGCTTGAAGCTCCTGTGTGACCAGCAGGCTGACAAATCTTAAGGAGATATATGCATATATCTGGAGCTGAAAGTCCAGTGATAGAGCTGGGCCTCACTACAGAGAGGTTGGAAGAATGCTGAGGACTGGAGCTCCCACAGAGCAGAGGGGAGATGGTGAACACTTACCTTAGTAGTGGCCTGATTTAAAGAGAGAATTTCCATGTGTGAAACAGTAGGGCAGAGGCTAGGTGTGGGAGGGCAGAAAGAAAGCAGTTTCAGTAGCCAGATGTGACCTTCAGTTGTTCTGAGGTAGAGTCCACAGGATGGATAGATGTGGAGAGATGGTGGGCAGGTGTGTGATACCTGTTGAAGGTGTTTCCTTGGGCTTGCTATTTGGATTGATGTGGGCTGAAGGAACATCTCTTCTTTAATAATAATAATAATATACCCTGAAGAAAAATCAAACAATTTAAGCAAGATAACATTTATTTCGCCATAATTCTAACATTATAGGAAGGGAACAGAGACTCGAAGCAACTGGTCACATCATATCCACAGCCAAGAGCAGAGAGCAGTCAATTCATATATACCAGTGTTTAGTCCCTTTCTCCTTGTCCTTCATTCCAGGGCCCAGGCCATGATATGGTGCCACCCATACTCAAGTGAGTCTTCCAGCCTCAACTAACCCAACTTTGGCAATCCACCAATCTGTTCTAGACAAATCCTCATTAACACCCCTTTCTAGGTGATTCCGGGCTGTGTCAAGTTGACAATTAAAATCAGCCTGATAGAGAAGTTTTCAACAGTTTGGGTTGGAGTACCTGGATTTATCTGAATGGAAATATCTGGGAGCAGATAGAGGGTGAGAGAACTATAGCAAATCTAGCCCTAGACTGTTGGGTGTGAAGGGCCCAAAAGCCAAGGTTGGAAATGGGGTGGTGGTGGTAGTGGTGGCTGCTGTATTGTGCCTCCACTTCTGGAAACTTGCTTACACTTCCCTCCTAGGGCCACCCTGGATCCTAGGAGCTAACTCACATTGGTTTCCCAGAGGCAGGAAAGCACTGAACACACAGGGTAGAACACTAACTTGGGGGACTATGAGTTAGCAAAGAGATGTGAGAGTTGAAAAAAAAAAAAAGCTGGGTCAGTCATAGTGGAAAATTACAACCAGAAATGAGAGGCCAGCCTTCCTCCCCTGGATCTCTGAGTAGACATATATCCCACATCCAGTTTTCTGAGTGTGCATCTGTTGTGAGAATGTGGGAGCAGGCCTGAGTTCTATATTGCCATTTGGGTCAATATAGAATAAGGGTTAAGGGGAAATGAGAAAGGAAATAGGAGATGACGGCTAGGGAGACGGTCTCGTGCTCTGACAAACATTTTTGAGATTCTTTGTCCCTCTGACACAACTCAGCAGGGTGACTGTACAGGATGGAGTGAAAGTCATATTCAGAGAAGGTGGGGTTCCTGTGGGCGTCCATAAACCATGACGTGAAGACTGTAGGAGTAAAGGGAAATGTTAAGTGGGTTGGAAGTCCTAAAGGGCAAGAGGTGATGAGTGAGTTTCCAAGTGCAGAGAAATGGCTGGTTACACAAGCCTCTGATAAGAAAGTTCACAAGAACACGTCCATCCTGTTCCAGCACAGGAACAGGAATGCCAGAGGAGCCATTCTTCAGTGAGTCACAGGGCATGGAGATTTAGTGAGAAATGCTTGCTTTTAATGCCAACCTCCTATTCCATCTGCCTTTTTTCTTAGAGGGGTCCACCCTATGACCCCAGAGGTAATAGTGTGACAACGGAGAAGCCAAGGACAGCATCCAGTAGTTTTGGTTCCACAGAAGAGATATGAAGGTACTTGTGGTCTGAGCAAGAGTGGCTAGAGGTCTTTCCCAGTGTGCCCCTGCAGCTTTCAGGGAGCAATATCCAAGCCCTAGAGCTACATGATAACAAGAAGACCTGCCAGCTGCCAGGGGTCCTGACTCACAGTCACCCCATCTGCAAGAAATAGCACATGGCTCCTGAGCCACTGCTTCGAACAATTCAGACCAATGTTGGGGTGGTTTCGCACAATCCACTTCTTTTGCTTTCTGTTCTGCTGTGACTGGATGAATGGTCTTCTTTGGAGTCCCTCATTCAGCTGAGTTACATCATCCCCTACATGCAAGTGAAGGCTCTGTTTGCATCATGCATGCTCATGTGCTGAATTGGCTGAATTAAGTCACATGGTCAAGTCCAGCAGTGAAGTATATTTGCTGCCATTGTGATAATGTCACAGGAAGAATTAAAGGCTCCTGGTGACTGCCAAGTCCATGGCTGTGAGGTCTCTGATTTACGTCTCATTGTACTCTTATCCAATAGTTCAGGGAAAGTTATTTACCACACAATAGACAAACAATATTATTTTGTGTTCATTCAATCTGTAGTAGTGTTTATTGAGAAACAGCCAAAATGGTGTCTACCACAAATAGGAGGATCACACATCATTCTAGGATAAAGAAGGACAATACACAGGATTAAACTCACTCACAACCTCTTTGGGGGAACAAACCAGTCACATACAGAAATTTAAAACACAATCCACAACATGAAACACCATAGGTCAAAAATACTACCTATCATTTATTGAACATGTATTAAGTGTTGTGATTTCTCATCACTGTAGCTCTTTCTACCAAACAAATCTGAATGAAAAGGATCTGGCTGGGATGCAGCTTAGTTGGCAGCATGCTTACACTGCATGCATGAAGTTCTGGGTTTAATCCCAAGCACCACAGACAACATGCCCATAATCCTAGCACTGGGGAAGTAGAGGCCGGAGGATCGAGTTTAAGGTCATCCTTGGCTATATAGTGAGTTTGACACTAGTCTGGGCTACGTGAGACACTGGAGAGAGAGAGAGAGAGAGAGAGAGAGAGAGAGAGAGAGAGAGAGAAGAGAGAGAACAAGGAACTGAAAGTGAGAGGGGAGGCATGTAGAGCAACAGTGAGGACAGATCAGATATAGCAAATTGTTTTGTGTTTTATAAAGCTCTGGGTGATGCAAATGATTAGGAATGAAAAGCATTCTAGACTCTGCTCACACCCCTAAGGCAAAAATTTCTCCTAAAGTGTCCTGCAAAAACAAACATTCCATAGGATGAGCAGAGCATCAGGGAAATATTAGTGGATGAAAGCACAGGCGGTTGAAGTTTTCACAGTACTGCCAAACTCCCTATGTATTTACCCTGCAAATCTCTTAAATGGGCTTTCAGTATAGACATTGCTTGCATTCCTTTGACCATGCCCAAGTCACTTCCAGTATTTTAATAAGCCATTTGTGTTTCTTTTCCTGTGAATTCATTTGTCTTTACAGGTTGTGTGTGTGTGTTTTTTAAACTTATATTTACTTTCTACAAGCTAAAGAAGAATTTTAATTTGTCAAATTAACTTTATCATTTGTTATCTGAATTTATTAGTGGTTATTGTATTATATTATTATTTATTTTGATATAGTATCTCACTGCATAGTTTAAGCTGGCTTAGAACTTGCAATCTTCCTGTCTCAGTTTCCCAAATGTTGGCACCCAAGTTCTGTTGCAGGGTATTTGATCACACTATGTGAAAATGTGTCACTATTTTATTCTTTTTTTAATTAAGAAATTTTTTATTCAGTGTACATACCAATCACACATCCCCCTTTTCCATCCTCCCATCCCTCCAGCCTCCCCCACTCCCATTCCTTCCCACAAGAAAATAAGGCTTCCATGGGGAGTCAGCAGAGCCAGGTACATTCAATAGAGGCAGGTCCAAGCCCCTCCCCCTGCCTCAGGGCTATGAGAGGTGTCCCACTATAGGTAGTTGGTTCATGCACCAGGGATGGAGCCTGATCCTATTGCAAGGGAGCCAAAACAACAGCCTACAGAATGGGAAAAGATCTTCACCAACCCCACAGCTGACTGAAGGCTAATATCCAAAATATATAAAGAATTCAAGAAACTAGACATCAAAACACCAAACAATCCAATTAAAAAATGGGCTACAGAGCTAAACCAAGGATTCTTAACAGAAGAATCTCAAATGGCCAAAAGACATCTAAGGAATTGCTCGGCATCCTTAGTCATCAGGGAAATGCAAATCAAAATGACTCTGAGATACCATCTTACACCTGTCAGAATAGCTAAGATCAAAAACATGCTTAACAGCTTATGTTGGAGAGGATATGGAGCAAGGGGAACACTCCTCCACTGTTGGTGGGAGTACCAACTTGTACAGCCACTTTGGAAATCAGTATGGTGGTTTCTCAGAAAATTGGGAATCAATCTTCTTCAAGACCTAGCTATACCACTCTTGGGCACATACCGAAAGAATGCTTAATTATACCACAAGGACACATGCTCAGCTATTTTATTCTGATTGGTTTAATAAAGAACTAAATGGTCAATAGCTAGGTGGGAGAGGTTAGGTGGAACTTCTGGGCAGAGATAAGAATTTGGTTAAAATATAGAGAGGAGGAGATGCCAGTGAGATACTAAGGAAGTCAGACATACATTATGGAGGAGAGGTAACAAGCCATGTGATAGAATGTAAATTAATATAAATGGATTAATTTAAGTTATAAAAGCTAGTTGGGAACAAACCTAAGCTAAAGGATAAGCTTTCATAATTAATAATAAGTCTCCATGTCATTATTTGGGGGCTGGTGGTTCAAAGAAAGTCTGACCTACTATACAGGTCTGTACCATTACCCTTCATTTCATTTTTAACTAGTCATATTCACCAACATCTTGGCAAAATACCTACACTAATGAAATCATCCTGCTGTCTTTGAGATTTTTGCCAACTTTCCAATGCCAAGACTCTCTAGATGTGTTTGACTTTACTTTTATGAGGATCTGCTGATCAAAAGAGATGGTGGACCATCTCCGACTTGATTTGTGTTTTTTCAGTGGCCTATCCTTGGTGGGCCACCAGGCAAATGTGACAGATGTGAGACGTGTTTCTGGTTCTGTGAGTGTGACATGCACTTAGTCTGGAGTCCTGAAATCTGTTTTGTTTGCTTCTGTTTACTCAGGAACCATAAAACAGTGTTCTCTTAATAATTCTGTGGTCACAGAACACTACTTGCTCTTAGGTCCTGAGAACATGCCCATCACAAGCCTCTACCTCCTTGTCCATCTACAGTGCTGTTTCCTGGGTGTCTTGCTCCTGCAAACAGCATGGTCTCCTGTAGTTGCCTTGTCATTTTGTTCTGCTAACAAGCTTTGGCGATTGAAGATCCATACCTCTGGATGTTCAGTTTTCTGCTTCCCTCTGCTCTCCCTGGATGGAGCATAGGGTTCATTTTAGTACACCTTCCATCTTTGAGGGAAGGCCAGTTTACTAGGAGGGTTTCTTTTAGGAGCTGGTGCTCTGTGGTGATGTTAATGACTTTAATGATGAAGATGATGTGTGTAGCAGTAAGTTCTTGAAGGAGGAGGATCGAGAAATCTGATCTAATCTTCCACCTTTTCCCATAAGTCCCTGCTAAATTAATGATCACTCTAAGTGGATTTTAAAAAAAAAGAACCTTCTATTTCAAAATATCAAGTCTTCCACAGTCAAATATTAGGTGGACCTCAGGGAATCCTGTGAAAGAGGGGGAAGAAAGATTATGGGAGCCAGAGGGGGCAAGGACACCACAAGAAAACCCACAGAATCAACTAACTTGGACTCATAGGGGCTCACAGAGACAGAACTGCCAACCAGAAAACTTGCAAGGGACTGACCTAGGCCCTCTGTACATGTTACAGCTGTGTAGTTTGGTCTCCTTGTGGAACTCCTAACCAGTGGTCCTGTCTCTGACTCTGTTTCCTGTTTTTGGGACCCTTTCCTCCTACTGAGTTGCTTCATCCAACCTTAATAGGAGAGGTGGTGCCTAGCCTTACTGCAACCTGATATGCCATGGATGGCTGATATACATGGGAGGCCTGCCCTCTTTTGAAGAGAAAGGAGGAGGAGTGGATGTGGGGGGTGATGGGGTAGGGGTAGGGGGTGAAGGGGTGGGGTGGTGGTAGAGATAGATTGGGGGAGGAACCAGGAGGAGAAGAGGGAGGGAGGGGAAATTGTGATTGGGCTAGGAAATTAATTAATTGAAATAAAATAAAAATATCAAATAAAAATAAATAAATAATAATTTGAAATCACAATAAATAATAAATTTAATTTATTTATCATTATATTCTAAATTTTATTCTTATTATTAACATAACTATTATAATATTATTGTTAAAAATAAATAAAATAAACAAATAATAAAAAATAAAAATGTAAAGAAAAAGTAATAAGTAGCTTTACTTATCAACATATACTGTGTTAATTTTAAGTAACAGATGATTGAGAAAGTAACTGGTGATACTGTGGAACACCTTGTGTCTAATAAAAGTCTTCTCATGGAAATTTTCTCATGATAAATTGATAGAGAAAAAAACTAAATGCAATATCATCATATGGTGGCGTTTTATACGTTCTACTTTTGTGGATGAGGACTCTGCCTAGACGGGCTGATCCTCCTAGGACTGGAGATTTTTATTTTGTGATGGTACAAAAGAAAAACACATTTATTAGACATGGTACTTGAAATTTTGAATGTGGGTCTTCTCCTCAGCTAGTGACACATCCTACCACACTTCTCTTAAGATGTCAGGCAGTGGTAGACAACCACAGAGGTATGAAGGTCAATGGCCTAATTACTTATAGTGCACTGCATTGACAATAGTTTTGGATACAAATATTCAATAAATTGCATGAGATATTCCATAGTCGTTGTAAAATGGTTTTGTGTTAATGGTTCCACCCAGCTTTAGGGCCAGGTCAGTGTTCTGTCCTATTTAAGACAAGCTAGGCTAAGCTATGATGTCTGGTAGACTGGGTGCATTAAATGTATCTTCAGTCTGGGGAGATGACTTGATTGATAAAATGCTTGCTGTGTGAACATGAGGACCTGAGTTCAGATCCACAGCATCTATATAACACTCCAGGCACGCTGGCATTCACCTCTACTCCCCAGCGCTTGGGAGACAGATAAGAGGATCCCTGGAGCTCACTGGTCATCTAGTCTAGTCAATCAATGGCCTATAAGCTCAGAGAGACTCTGTCTCAAAAACAAGGTGGAAAGTGACAGAAGAAGATACTCGATGTCAACCTCTGGCCCCTCACATACACACAAGCACGCAGTCACGTGAACAAGACTTAAAATTAGGGGGGAAATCCATAAAACAAACACAAACCACATAGCACAGCTGGAGAGGTGGATTTAGAAGCTACAAACCAGTGGCCTATGGGCAGATCATGGTAGAAATGGCCACGGTGGTGCAGGTGTGATTCTCAGCTCGTGCATCAGTGCCAGGTGGCCCTTCTGTTCCCAGAGGGCAGAACACAGACACGCTATGGACTTTCCATGCTCCTGGAATTACCCCAGTTGGTATTTGTTTGTTTAGCATTTCTATCTCTGGCCTCCATGTCTCCTTCTTAGGAAGGGGGGATTACCCAGATAATTGTGCAGCTGTGCAGACTTACCCCCAAAGGTTGTAAGCTTTCATCCCACCATCAGTCGGAAAACACATTTCTCTGCTCTGAAAGGGTTGTTCTTGGCTGTGGTTTCCAGCACTTAGCTCTTGTAAAATTGAGCTAAAGCATATTGGCAGCTTCAGGACATCTTCAAGCCAGCAGTCAAGGACACAGTCTAGTGCAGCTGCCCTGAACATCTATGCTATGATTGAACTTGGTGTTTCTTCTCCTGTGATTTTAATGGGAGACTGACATATTCAGCTCTGTTCTTTAGCCCCAAGGTGGTGTTTATTTCTCAGCTAGACATTTTCAAACAGGATGGTGAGCTTGCTCAAAAGGCATAGGAAGGCCTAGGTCTAGCACAGATTCATAACATTAAACTGAAATTCCTGTTTCCTGGCCACAAAATTCTGCTCCCATGCCTAGGTGAAACAGAAATCCTGGATGTAGGCTTCAAATTGCAGACACTACACCCACAATTCTCTAGCTTCCACTGGTACTCAATGCTTAAAACAGAAACTCAGAAATATGTATAGAATAAGTGTCTGAGTCAATGAGTTTTGTCAGTGGATACATCTCTGAATAGTCACCACTTAGTACAACATGAGGAATGTTCACATCATTCCAGACAGTTCTCTGAGTCTTTGCCAAATCAAGTTTCATGCCTCGACCCCTGGCAAGCGTGTTCTGACTCCCAGCACCAATAGACCAGTCTCGTCAGTTCTATGGCTTCATATACATCAGAGTGTTTCTAGGCTTCTTTCACACATGCCATAGTTGTCAGAATCAAAATAAATTGCTTCTGTCTAGTCTTATAAAACAAAAATAAACAAAGCAAAGGGGCTATGAAGGATGTGTTACCATTCAGTGTTGTCTGATGATGGAAATTACCACAAAAGACTCTCAGAATTCCAGGCTTGCACAAAGACCACTTCAGCCTTAACCTAAAAACAATCAAGCAAGCAAACCCTTCTGTGGGACATCTGCCCAGCATCTGTCTGTTCAGCTTCAGATTGGCGTCTTTTGTTATACCCTGTGGTCATGGATTATTGTTTCAAAATAGCTTATGCAACTTTACTAGTTTTGGATTTTAAAGACTTCATCTTGCCTCAACCTCCTTGAATATTCTTATATTTTAGTAAGGCATTTTCTCATTACAACGCTCTTGTGTTCCCAAATAAATATAATTCCTCTTTGGAGACTGATTATCTAGATTGACACTTGTCACATTTGCATGTGTGCCTATTTATGCATATGGCTGTGTGTATCAGTGCATTTGCCTCAGTGGTTACATAGGAGTCCATGAATATACACATTGATAGGCATTTGGTGAACTTGATCTTTGGGGTCATTATCAATAAGCCTGTTAGGAACATTCTTTGCCCAAGACTGCTCAAAGACATGTGTTTTCCTTTTTTCTTGAGGAAATGCCTAATAGAATTGCTGGGTTGATTATGCTTAGCTTTATAAGATGCACAATAGGATGCTTTAAAAAACTGAAGTTTTCACAGACTTGTTGCTTCTCAGAACTGGAAGGAAACTTGGGTTCTCTAGTCACTGACTCTAACCTAGTCCTTTAAAATAAGGGTCACTAAGATGCAGAGAAGTCACTCAACATTTCCCCATAGTCCAGGAAGTAATAGGTCAGAGCCCAAGACCACCTTTCTGACTGTGCATCCTTACAAGTATAGCAGAAAATCTTTCTCATTCTTTTCTTTTTCTTCCTTCCTTCCTTCCTTCCTTCCTTCCTTCCTTCCTTCCTTCCTTTCTTTCTTTCCTTCTTTCTTTCTTTCTTTCTTTCTTTTTTGGTTTTTTGAGACAGGGTTTCTCTGTGTAGTTTTGGTGCCTTGAAGTCATAGAAATCAGCCTGGCTTTGCCTTCCAAGTGCTGGGATTAAAGGCGTGTGCCACTACCACCCGGCTGTCTTTTTCATTTTTACCTGTGATGTAGGAATGATTTCTGGGTGAATGGGTCCATGACCTGTCTTGATCCACACTGAGTCAAACTGAATTCACACTGACCTTTTAAAATCTACTACATAGGACCCAACACTACATTGGCTCTTATGATATCATCCAGGAAGCAATGGAAAGTGGAAGTGAGCCTATTCCCCAATTCAGTTTACACCCTAATACAGAACATTGATTGAACATTACCTTTTGCTGACGTAGAAATTTCCATTTTGAGAAATTTCTCCTAAGGACATACATATAGATATGTGGGAGACAGCTGTATAAAGAGGTTGTATTATTTATAGTGGCAAAAGAAATGCCAAATTTAATTTTTATAGATCAACATAGTAGAGTATCATGCAACCACAAAAATGATACATAACAGTTACAAGTTATAATGTATGATAAACCCATGAGTTGCAGCCTGGGTATATTTGAGAGAGCCTGTGTGGAAAAATTCTGAAAGAGTAAAAGTAAAACAGGAAGAATCTATCAAAAGGGTGGATTAAAGACACTGCTGGAGTGATGGCGGCTAATCTTTGTGTTCTCTTTCCAACCTCTCTGTTGTACTAAAGCAGTCTGTCGCAGGCAGGTGCCCTGTCAGGTGCCAGGAGTATGTCAGGGACTAGAGCAGAGATTTGACAGAACAGAGTTAATATGGTATCTGAAGGCTGGGTCATCAGGGACACAGTCAATAAGCTGTGAACTACATAGTGTGCCATGTCTAATTAGATGGAGACAGATGCTCTGAAGAAATAGAAGCACAGTAGAGGTTTGGGTTCTGGCAGGGGAGGGTAGGTTTGGAAGTTACCTTTCTAAATAAAGCAGGCAGAAGAAGTCTTGCTGCGGTGACATTTCCACCTGAAGCTGAAGAAAGGAAAGCTTGATTTCTATGGAAACTTAAGGGAAGGGTATCTTCCACAAAGGGTCAGTGTGCATGGGCTGCAGTGTGTCTAGGGAACCATGAGCACCGGAAGCCAGAGTGCCTGAGTAGGATGTGGTGAGAGGCTGCTGAGCTCAGATGGGCAGGACCTCTATGGTATATACAGCTTGGAGAGAGACATAGACCTCAGGGAAGTTGAGCTTAGGAGCCTCATGTCGGCCATGTCATCTTTCTGGGATCCGGTTGACATCTGTGTGGACATGACTGCAAGTATACAAGATGTGGTTTACCAGGGGATCAGCTAGGATTCCATTTGCACAAAGCATGGAGGATATGGTAGACTATTATCTTAATTAGTGTTTCTATTGCTGTGAAGAGACACCATGACCACAACAACTCTTCCTGTTTGCAAGATTTATTTATTTATTATGTATACAGTGTTCTGCCTACATGCCAGAAGAGGGCACCAGATCTCATTATAGATGGTTGTAAGCCACCATGTGGTTGCTGGGAATTGAACTCAGGATATCTGGCCGAGCAGCCAGTGATTTAACCTCTGAGCCATCTCTCCAACCCTGACCACAGCAACTCTCATCAGGTGGTGGCTTACAGTTTCAGAGGTTTAGGCCATTATTATCATAGTGAAGAGCATGACAGCTATGAGTATGGTGGCATACAGGCAGACTTGGTATTGGAGCTGAGATTCCTACATCTTGATCCAAAGGAAAGAGGGAGTGAACTGTCTCACTGGGCACGGCTTGAGCATATAGGAGACCTCAAAGCCTGCCTCCACAGTGACATACTTCCTCCAACAAGGCCACACCTCCTAATAGTGCTACTCCCTTTGGGGGCCATCTTCTTTCAAACCACCACAACCATATAGTGGCAAAAGTATGACCAGGTTGAGACATGTCCACACGTTCTGCTGTCAGTTGAATGCGAGGAGTGAGAAGAGTGTTGGAATGCCACTGGGACTGCCAGGGTGAGTCACTGGGGGAAGAGCAATGGCAGCAAAAGGAGAAAAGACAGGGTGGGGTTCGAGTGGGCAAGAGGCTCCTTGTGCCTACAAGATGTCAGTGAGGATTCTGGACAGTTGGTAGAGCTATGTAAGCTTTAGTTCCAAAGAAGGAACAGATGGAGATAGAGGTGCAGGAGCTACTGATGCACAGACCATGTTCAAGATTAGGAGACATTGCCTGGCAAGTTAGTGTCCCAGAAAGGAGAAACCAGCTATGGAGGGAAGATGGAAAATCAGTAAAGCAAACTGAGAAGGGGACATGAGAAACTGGAAGCCCAGCATCAGAGATGCTTAAGGAGCAGGACACGACTCACAGCACCCAGCACTGCTTATAAGTCAAGAAATGGAGACAGAACCCAGCAATGAACTTCACAGCACAGACATCCTGTACGCGAACACTGGTTGTTCTATTTTAAATGTCAAAAAACAGTGCATAGAAGTCCAGAGGTGGCAGAGGCATCTGAGCTTTGCTCTTGCATGCTGCTTTGAACATGCTCAAGAGAAAAATGTGGTTTCTTTTAAACGCAGCAAGGAAATGAGATAGCACCTGAGGGGGAGTATAAGGCTAGGGTGGGAATTGCTCCAGACAGAAGAAAGGGAGACAGGAGGTTTGTGGGATGTTGAGAATAGTCCAGGAGAGGAAAAAAAAATAGACACATTTTACCACCAGCCATAACAAATGTTATTCTAACATTGCCAAAGCAAAGATATCTTGATTGGCACAAGGAAAAATACAACCTCAGCAGGTCAGGTTGTGTGAGTGGGAGCCTGTCAGCAGTGCTGAGTGGGAAGTGGAGTTTCTGGAAATCTGACCTTGGTTCTGACCTTGAATGAGTCATTTAACCCTTCTATTTGTCTATTTCCTTAACTATCCAGTTAAACTTAGAGATCAGACTCCTCCCACCCAGCTCTCAAACCTCATGGTATCTCTTAGGGAGCCCCCAATTGACTGTCAACTCCTTACCGCATGTGTGGACCCAGAACCAAGTTCTGCAGATCTATGCACTTTGTTGTAACTGTGGAAGCCAAGTGCAGACCCCAGCCAGGACAGAGTTTAAGGCCTTCTGTGATCATGTGGGAGAAGGATTCTCAGAAGCTGTGAAGTCTAGCTTAGCATCTTGAGGAAATGTTCATAGAGTTCCAGGATCAGCATCACATCAAAGAAGCTGCCAACTTTTGAGTCCAGAGAGAATTCAGAATGGAGTGAGGTCAGTGGCTGTCCCCTAGGGAGTACAGAAGCTGGAGACACTTCAAAGAGGTCTGGTTGGGGAGTTTTCAGCACTTTCCCAACAAATTGTTCACAATTCGTGTAGCTTCTGGTGGGAGCATGGAAAGATGGAATCCTGCGAGGGCAGAGGATGAGTGACACGTAATCTCCCATGTTGAAAGAACTCCCAGGAAAGTGGATTTTCCTGTCAGACGTCATTTGGTGATGTAACAGTCCTTTGCAACTTTGCTCATAGATGCATGACCTCAAACAACACATTCAGCCCTGAAATGGGTATAGTATGAGTACTTCACAGAACTATAGAAAAGAACAAACCATTATGATTTCTATAAAAAAGCACTATTTCGACTGTGCCTAGTGGCATGGATCTGTAACACTAGCTACTAGGGAGAAAGAGGACAGAGAATTGCATATTCAAGCCCTTCTAGGGCTATGCAGTGAATTCTAGGCCAGCCTGGGCAACTCAGTAAAACCTTTTCTCCAACAAAGAGTAAAAAGGGCTGGAGTTATAGTTCGCAAAATACAGCACAGTGGTACAGCGCTGGTACAACACGCCTAAGATTTCATTCCCAATATTAAAAAAAATAAAAATAAAGCTTTTGTTTATAGTTTATAGTGTAAGACCAAGAATCGGTTATAAGAGTGGTTAATTGGAAACTCCACGTTCTTCTGCTTAATTCTTGAAGTCAGTGTTGTCTATTGGAGGGGCATCCATCATTTGAACTAGAGTCATTCAGCATCTCTGCAGAGGACTGTATGCTGCCTTCTCTGTGTGGTGAGGAGTAAGCCAGGCTTTCTCTTGGCATTAAGCACAGAATTTCCCAGGGAGACTCTGCTCCTTTGCAGCTGTCTAGCCTGTAAATTCACTTTTTTGTTTGTTTGTTTTTCAAGACGGGATTTCTCTGTGTAACAGTCCTGACTATCCTGGAACTCACTCTGTAGACCAGGATGACCTTGAACTCACTGAGATCCACTTCACCTACCTCTGCCTCCAAAGTGCTGGGATTAAAAGCACCGCCCAGCAGAAATTCACTTCTTTATTCCTCTCCTCCTTGCTGGTTCCCTTTCTCCCCTCATAGTCTTCCTCTGCTTTCATGGCCTGTATATAAGTTTATAGGTACTTAAATCCGGATTCTGATAGGGAAGAAAACATGGTATATATCTCTCTTTCCTCCTCATTGCCACTCTTATCCCCATTACCCTCCCTTTATGCCCTTTCCTCCCTGCAAATGGAGTTTTTATTCATATGTGTGTGTGTGTGTGTGTGTGTGTGTGTGTGTGTGTGTATAGTATATAAGAGTAAAAATACATCTATGTGAGAATATATATCATATATATCGACGAGCTAATGAATGTGTTGCATTATATTAAAGGCACCTTATCACTACTTTGCAAATATGTAGTTAAAATTTACGAATCCATCCTAACTTCTCATTATTGTAAACTAAGATTGTTCCAGGCTTTTGTCTAGTTCTAGTGCAGCCAGTTCCAAGTCAATGCACTCTGACATCATATTTCTAGAAAAGCTGGGCATTTCTAGAAATCAGCTTTTGTAAGAGCTTTGTTGAGTAATATTGAATAATTCTAAATACTCTTGTTTTGTGAGTATGGATCAAGAGGCCACCACATTACTGCTCCCTCGGAACTCTCTTTTCAGATTACTTTACTCTATATTCTGAGGTTTCCCAGAATGCTTTCATCCTACAGCATCTCACTTTCCCCATTCACAGAGAGGACCCTGGGACATACTATTCCTTTCAAGTTTCCCTCCCTTTTTGAGAACGTATCCTGTTTTGCTCTTTGTGCCCTACCAGGTGACCCACTTAAAAACTCTTCAAATATTTACTGACTGTATTCTATATGCTAGGCAGCAGGCTGCAATGTTGAACACAGTGTGGCCTCTACCTTTGCTAAGCATGTCACCAAGACTGTTGTGACACAACACGTCACGTTAGGGGTAATTTTGGACCTGGAGAATGTGCCGAACTCTATCATGGAGGATGAAAAGAGGCATCCTAGGAGCATAAGGGCTGATGGTGAACTCCAGAACTGAAGGCTTGTGAGGAGCTAGCAAAGAGTTGAGGATGGAGAAATTCAGAGAAATGGAGGGCTTACTGGGAGGAGGGGACACTTAGTGTAAAGTGTTGGGCTAAAAGGGAGCAGGGCATTTGCCTGCAGCAGGAGGAACCTGTCAGTGTGGCCTCCAGAGCCTGACTGAAGGACCTCAATCAATAAGGTAGGAGGTAAAAAAGACAGAACCCGGGAGACCCCAGTGCCAGATCAAAGAAGCCAGACTGTAGGGACAACACAGTCATTGGAAGGAATAAAATAAGATGTGGTCGTAATTCAAGAAGAGTTGACAGTTGCTTGATCGAGGGGTGGTGGCAGCAAGGGATGTGGGGAAAACGGCCAGTTTAGGGAGAGAATGAAAGTGGTAGGAAGTTGCTGCTTTAAAGCCCAAAGCATTGGGTTTTGTAATGGGAGTTCTCGGAGGATGAATGAGCATGTGCTCACAGATACTGACTCAGTAGTGAGAAAAGAAATCATCCTGCCTCATTGGCCATAATAGCCACTTGCTACCTCATTTTCCTAGCAAGTAAACATCCATCTTGGTCTGATTTATAACATCACAATGAAATTTCCAAGGCCAAGTGCTTTATAAAGAAAAGAGGCTTATTTAGCTCACAACTTTAGAGGCTAAAATTCCAAGAGTGGAGAGTGTCTTAGTTAGGGTTTCTATTTCTGCGATGAAACACCATGACGAAAGCAACTTGAGGAGGAAAGGGTTTATTGGTCTTCCACTTCCACACTTTTCACCATCAAAAGAAGTCAGGACAGGAACTCAAACAGGGCAGGAACCTGGAGGCAGGAGCTGATGTAGAGGCCATGGAGGGGTACTGCTTATTGGCTTGCTCCTCATGGCTTGCTCAGCCTGCTTTCTTACAGAATCCAGGACCACCAGGCCAAGGATGGCACTACCCACAATGGGCTAGGTCCTTACCCATCAATCACTAATTAAGAAAATGCCTTATAGCCTGATCTTATGGATACATTTCTCAATTGAGGTTCCCTCCTCTCAGATGACTTTAGCTTGTGTCAAGTTGACATAAATCTATCCAGCACAGGCAGTGTCCTATGTTTAACCTCTAGTGGGAACCACATGGCCATGTCAAATGAGGAGGATGGATTTACACAGTGAGGGCATATGCCAGGTTGGCCAGCAGCCTATGTGGATATTTGCCTTTAATGTTTCTTGTCTTAAGAAGAAACAAAGAGCCGGGCGGTGGTGGCGCACACCTTTAATCCCAGCACTCGGGAGGCAGAGACAGGCGGATCTCTGTGAGTTCGAGGCCAGCCTGGGCTACCAAGTAAGTTCCAGGAAAGGTGCAAAGCTACACAGAGAAACCCTGTCTCGAAAAACCAAAAAAAAAAAAAAAAGAAAGAAAGAAACAAAGAACAAGCTAAGGAAGCCCAGCATGCTTTGCAACAACATTCTGGGAAAGAAACCAGCCCAAATGAACTAGTAAATACATAATTTAAGAAGATAAGCATGGTCCACTGACACTTTTCTACAACAGATGTGGAGAGGACCAAAGCTGGCATGCCACTTGGTGACAAAGCAAAGTGTTGGAGAGAAGCCACACACAGAACCAAGAGATGTGTGAGTGGGCAGGATGGGAGGCAGCCCGATGGTGAGAGGGTAGATGGGAAGGGAATGTGTCAGGAAGGTGGAAGGGGAGCTGAAGGTAGGAAAACCAGAGGCCAGAGAATTCCCAGTGCCATCGGAGGGCAGTGGAGGGAGCAGGGCTGTGCTCTTTCAGACTGCATTGGTTGATGACTGGCCACTGGCCACCCATCTCTTTTTATACATATCATCCTGTGGCAATCTGCTGTAGAAATGAAGTGAAAGAGGCAGCCCTACTCAGCCCTTTGGGAAAGGAGCCTTTAGGAAAGACCAAGGGGCTGGAAAGAAAATGTGTTTGTTTCTTTTCATTCTTGGCCTGGAGGTAACACAATTGCCTTCGACTTCCCAGGGCACCAAGCAGCTATCACATTCCTCCCTAAAGGCCAAGCCATAGGCGAGGGCAGAGGCCACCCCTGGGAATGTTTGTGTTGTTAATTTTTTGTAGTTGAATCATATTGACAAGATTGTTTCCAATTGCTCAAACATGGTTGGGTTGAGAAGAAGCTCAGTGTCTTGGGGGAGGTTAGCATTCCTCTGCAATGACATCACATGGCTGTGTCACCAGTTAAAGGACAAAGACAATCAATAAAGCAAGCAGTGAATTCTGTGCAATTAAAAATGTGCTTTTCCTCCAATGCTGATTAAAAAAAATATGGAGAAACAAGGTTGTTGTTACAGGAAATTCACTGGTGAACTTCACAGTCTAGCTGGTGATGGTCAGGAACCCATCTTACAGCACAACACAAAACCAAAAACAGCTCTGCTCTTAACTAGCCTTTGTCATTTAGCCTAAGTGGGTTTCGAGAAAATGTGGAAAGCTATATAGAATTGAAAAACACATGTAGGAAGAACACGATGCCAGGGGTTGGGAACGATACCACATGTCTGAACCATAGTTATTTCCAATCTCCTTCTCCTGGGACATATTATATTTGTTGGTTTTGAGCTGCTTAGGAGGATGTTTTCCTAAGAATAAATATGTACAATGAAACAGGAATGAGCCTTAGCCCACCCAGGAAATTTTCTCTCAACAAGCACACACACTGAGATTCAAGACTTATTGAACTGAGCCCCTCTCCCGCACCACGAATTCTGAAGTTGATCAAAAGTTTGCTGAGTGGTGCCTATGCCAAGCCTCATTTCTTTTGAGATAGGAGGGTGGATAAAAGATGGAAAACAAGCAAATGCTGAAAGAGAACCACACGCTCCTAAGTGAAAAGCAGAAAACAAGCAGCAGGGGGAAGGTGGGGAGTTGCAGGATGTGATGGGCTTGAACAAGATGGAGCCACAATGTTTAGTGGTCAAATAGCTACTCCTGATAGTCTATACCAATGTGATTCATGCCTCCCTCCCTCCCACCCCAACCCAACCAGTGGCTGGTGGTCACTGGTCTCTATAAACATGTCTCCCTGAGATTTACTTTTCCAGATAAATATTTCTGGAGTTGTTTTGTTTTTCAGCTTTTGCAATGTGGTGGTCTACTAATTTTACTCCAAGCCCACTGGCCACCCGTCCTGTGTCCTTTCCTGTGTCTTTGTCTTGTAGAGGTAGAATGTCACCCTCTCCTTCCTTCTATATGTTTGACCTGGCTGACCCCCTCCACCCTTGGCCTTTAACAGCACATAAAAGCAAATGAATTCTTTTTTTTGTTTGTTTGTTTGTTTTTTGTTCTTCGAGACAGGGTTTCTCTGTGTAGTTTTGCACCTTTCCTGGAACTCGCTCTGTAGACTAGGCTGGCCTCGAACTCACAGAGATCCACCTGCCTCTGCCTACCAAGTGCTGGGATTAAAGGCGTGCGCCACCACCGCCCGGCAAGTTAATGAATTCTGAACCTGCACCTCTGGCATACCTCTTTGTGTACCTCAGATTTATCCTGTGATAAACTGTGCCTATTATTACTAAATTTTCTAACTTCATTTCCAAATGGATGTGGTGCTGGCCAGTTTGCAACCACAGAGCCAAGACATTATTGCTGTTCTTTGGCTTCTGCTTCTTGCTGTTCAACAAACTGATCCACCTTATGGCACCTAATGAGCAAATGTCTGAAAAGAAAAACCCACCTGAAATCCGGCTTCCCATAACCAATCACATTGTAACTCCTGTCTCCTACGGGATCTGAGACTGTGTACTTTGCCCTCCCCATACTTTGCCCTCCCAAACTACTCTTTCCTTCTCTGGCTTTTATGTGTGGTCATCTGTTATGGCCCCAAGGCCTTTTCACAGATGAGTCTCTCTACTTCTGTCTTTCCCTCAGTTGGTGGTATTCTAACTTAGTGTGAGTCATCCAGAATTAGCTTACAGAGCCTTCTCTCAGGGCTGATCTCTAGTTGTCTCCACTGCTGTGTCCCCTTAGTAAAATCTTTGGCCCCACTGGTTTCCCCCTGGCTGTTGTGTATTGATCTTTTGCTATGTACCTTAATGAAGAGGGGCTTTTTCTGGCCATCACAGGGGCAGGACACCACTCAGTACATAGAACAACCCTGCAAGTACTAACCGAACAAGTCCCTCACAGGCCCTGGGTCCATGGGCTTACCCCCATACGAGTTAAAGATTTAGCTGTAATTGAATATGGCTGTTAAAAGCCTAAAGAGTTAGAATGAAGATCAAATTATATTAAAAGTGTTTTCTCAAATTTAATGAATGGTCTCGGGTTTGTTTTTCTGGAACTTTGACAGCAGAAGTCATTCCAAGTTTCAAATCAATCCCACCATTTATTTGCTTTTCCCTTTCTATCCTTCATCTTGTTTTAGCCGAGTCAAGAGAAAGCTCCTAAATTCTGAAACTGGCTTTCTCTCCTCCTGACTCACAGAAGGGATGACTACAAATGATTCTGATAAGGGATGGATCATGGTATTAGCAATGTGTTTTCCAAAACAGAGAATGAATCTCTGCTTGCCTGGGGTGGGGATGGGTGAAGACTGACTGTTATAAAAATGTGGGCTCTTTTGGGGCAATGTTTCATAGGCAGACAGTATGCATCTGACAAACTTCATCAAACTGCAATGCATAATTTAATTGAATGCAAATTATATTTCATTGAAATGATGTAAAAGAATTAATGTCAATATAGTATTCAATGTCTATTTTATTTTATATTTCTAAGATAAGGTCTGGCTATATAGCCATGGCTGGCCTGGAGTTCACTATGTAGACCAGGCTAGGCTCAAACCTCCTATAATCCATCTGCTTCTGCCTCTCAAGTTATGGGATTACAAGTGTGTACCTCGTGCTTAATGTCTAATTTATTTTATATTTCTAAGATAATGTCTGGCTATGTAGTCATGGCTGACCTGGAGCTCACTATGTAGGCAAGGCTGGACTTAAACTTACTCCAACCCTCCTGCCTCTGCCTCTCAAATTGTGGGATTACAAGTGTCTAGCCTAAAGTTAGCTGTACTCAATGTCATAAAATGATTATTCTATCATTCTAAAGTTATGAGCTATAGGAATGTGAAAACAGTCACAAATTCCATTCTATACAAAATTTTACCTGAGAAGTCTTATTTCTGTCTATGATAAAAAAAATGTTTCTTCATCTGTATTATTCAGACTTTGTATTTCTGTGATAAAATACATCTCATAAACAATGGAGCTATTTCTTTTAGTTCATGATTTCAGAGGTTTGAGATGAGTTCACGAGATCATAGTCCTTGATTTTGTGGGTTCTCAGGCTATAGTGAGGTAGGATACCATGGTGATGGGAGCCTGTTACAGAGGATACTTACCTCATGATGGAAGGAAGTAGGAGACAAGGATAGATGGAGGGAAAGGCACAGATGGAGACCGAGACAAAAATAATGTCAGAAGGACAGAGAGACGGGGAGCAAGTCTTCAGAGATGCAGACAGGCTTAAGATGAAAGAGATACATGGACATAAGGAGTGAGAATCAGGGAGAAGGGGAGGGAGGGAGAGAGAGGGAACAGAAAAAGCTAAAAAGAAACAGTCCTCATAGACATACCCCCAGCAACAGACTTCCTTCAGCTAAGCCCTTCTCCTCTCAAAGTCTCCAGAAATGCTCTAAATAGAATCACCAGCCAGGGACCAAGCCATCCTTATGTGAACTGCTTGTAGGAGAATGTCTTATAGTCAAGTCATAACATTTCAATCCAGATATATATTGGTCATCTGAAATATTTTTACTGAACTAGTTATCTGTCTTTGTTGGGATTCCTCACAAAGCTGACTCTGAGATGAGGATTTGGGCACAAGGCATTTGACAGGGAGGTGATTTTAGTATGTGTGGGATATAATCCTGTAGACATAATATCTAATATCAATTCCTTAAATGTTAAAATATTAAAAGATCAAAATCTTTAAAGTGCAAAATAATTCTGTGAAAATTATAGAAGATTCTTTGAAAGAATCTACTTGAGCAAAACATGACAGGATACTCCAGAAGCCACTATATAAAATAGCATAAGCATTAACAGCATACACGTACTTTGCAAATATAAACTCTCATAAATACTAATGACAGTTGTATGATATCAGGGTCTGGATCTGAAATGTTCATCATACACTCATGTGTCTGATCACTTGGCCCCCAAAGTGAGCACTATTTTGGAACCTTTCGGAAATAGAACCTAGCTGGTATATGTAGGCATTAAGGTATATATATAATCCTCAGCACTTCTGACCCAAGTCCTCTACTTCCTCTGTGATGCAATGGCCAAGGATGAAGCCTAAGTGCTCTACCACCCTTACCATGATGAACCTTAGTTTCTAAAACCACAAGCCAAATAAATCTTCCCTCTCTTAAGTCTTTCTGTCATGTATGTCACAGCTACAAGAAGTAACAAATACATAAGTATTAAAAACAGATTTTTGCAAGCATAAATACTCAAATGTACTAATGATAGTTTCATGGTATGAAAGTCAGGAGCAGACAATCTCTTCTACCCATGAGGAAATTGGCAAGAAGCTGAGATGTGTAAGTGCAGATCGCTGTGTTTGGTTATGTACCCAGTTTGGATACTGTAGGCGTATGAAGCCTTGTGATGAGCAACCTAGGTTCAATAGAGGAGATAGTCAAAAGCTCCAAAGGGCCACTACTTCCCACGCTCCAAACCAAGCTCTGGAAACATTTTGTCTTTACAGATGCAGATGTACTCAGGACACAGCTCTTCAATTATTGAGAGAATTTCAGCAATTATACACACACATCTGATGCTTATTCACAAATCAACATTGTCATAGTGAAGTCACACAAAGTCAAATTAGTGAAAAATGAACTTGAGCTCTGTAAATGTCCTCACACAATTTACACCTCCAGGATCTGAACCAGAGCAAAGAAGAAAAATGCAGTGTAGTGAATGCAGACCACCAGAGAGTGGGAAAATAACTTAAAAAGAAAGGAGCCACACATGATGGCATACACCTTTCATCCTAGCACTTGAGAGGCAGAGGCAGGTGGATTTCTGTGAGTTTGAGGCCAGCCTAGCCTACATAGTGAGTTCAAGATAGTCAAAGACATGTAGTGAGACCCTGTCTCAGAAAAAAAATAATAATAAAAAGAAGAAAAGAAACAATTGAAAAGAAAATCTGACATACGAGAAAGCCTATTGCAGGGATGGACTATGGGTAATTTTGTGCAAGTTGTCCAGAAGAGTTGGCCAGTTTTAACTGTTCTAGAGTTTCCCCTCTTGAGAAATTCCTGCTTTTTTTTTTCTTTTAAAGTGCCATTCTCCTAGGGCAGTGGTTCTCAGCCATCCTAATGCTGCGACCCTTTAATACAGTTCACATGTTGTGGTGACCTCCAAAGATAAAATTGTTTTCATTGCTACTTCGTAACTGTGATTTTGCAACTGTTATGAATGGTAATGTAAATATCTGATATGCAGGATTGTCTTAGGTGACCCCTGTGAAAGGATCATTTGACCCCCAAAGGTTCATGACCCACAGGTTGAGAAGCTCTGTCTCAGGAGACTAGCCCACATCATTTTCTACCTCTGTTCTATGAGTCCTTGCACACTGACTAACATTTCCTATCTTCTGTGCCATGCTTCTGCCTTTTGGGGATGAATGTACGCCCCTTTCATGTTCTCTCATCCAGACTACAGATTGAGTGGGAATGGCACTAGAGGCTGAATTGGTAATGCACAAGTGTCTTCTCATCCTACCAGGCACACAATTATTTTCCAATCAGCCAGTGGCTTGCTGGGCCTCTTCAGGCAAATATGGTTTTCATTCATTAGAAGCTCCTGGAATTCATCAACTGGAAGGATCGCCAAGGCAGACAAATGATTCATTTTCAACTGGTTAATCCTCTCGCCAGTGTTTGGCTTTCTACCTTTCTTATACTCCCTTCTCCATGTTTTTTTTTTTTCTCATAGAAATGAGTTTTCAGGATTTCAACTTTCATGATTTAGATGATGATGCTTTCAGATTGAATTTTTATTTCATTTATTTTTGCATGTGCATGCACACACCACATGCTTCCATAGGTACACACTTACTATAATGTTTATATGGACATCAGAGGACAGATTTTGGTCATTTTTCTCCTTCCATTGTAAGCTCTAGGGGTGCAGCTTGGATTCTAAATCTTGTGTGATGAACACCTTTGCCCTGAGCCACTTTATTGGCCAGATTTTATACTTAGGAGGTTGGTTTTTGTGTGTGTGTGTGTGTGTGTGTGTGTGTGTGTGTGTGTGTATGTGTGTGTGTGTGTGTGTGTGTGTATGTGTGTGTGTGTGTGTGTGTGATTTTAGGCTTTGAGAATTTTTCTCTTTCAGGATTTCAACATTTGGGGTTATGGTGTTTGGGGTTGTGTTTTTCAGGATTAGAATCAGCACCAGTCCCAAGATTATCTCTGGAGAAAGGGGGACTGTGCAAAAGGTCAGGGGAGAAAACCATTACCAGGTGTGCTGATGTCCAGCCAGCTTTTCTAGGCTCAGTTCTGCCTGGATCCTGACATAAATAATATGCAGGATGCCTCATGTTGCCACATAAAATGGAGGGAGTAGTGCTGGCTTTCATCCACAAACTCCATCACTGCCACAGAAGTCTTCCTCTGCAGAATTAACTCTACAGTACTTTCCTTGCCCAACTCACATGCTGGCCATACTTGTGGAACAATGAAAGCCAGAAAACAGTTACAAATGTTTGTTTCTAGCAGCTGCTGGCTTGTGGTGCAAGCTGCTAACATCTGCATTTGTTTGTGAGAAGTCCACTCAAGCTTTATCTGCTACTTTCTCACAGTTTTGGGTGTCTGGTTTTCTTTCTCTATCATCATCCTAGACTGGTTCTCTATGGTTCTTCCATTGTCTTTAAATTAGAACACCAAGATTAACCATAATCAAATGGAATGATGGGGTATTTCTACTTATAAAATCTTCATGTATATGTGAGAATGCCACTCAAACTTATTGAGCCCTTCTCAAGGAGGGATGGACAGATCTCTCTAGGAAGGAGAAATAGAATAGATTTCATGGGTGGACTGGAAGCAGGTGGGGATGGGAACAGGAGGGAACAGCAGATGGGATAAAGAGAGAGTACCGAGAAAGATGATTGGAATTTGGGGGGTGCATTTCTGGGGAGAGGTTGAAACCTAGAGCAATAGAAACTCCCAGGAATCTACAAGGGTGACCCTAGTGAAAACTCCTAGTAATGGGGGATATGAAGCCTGAACCAGCCATCTTTTGTAACCAGGCAAGGCTTCCAGTGCAGGGATTGGGACACCAACTCAGCTACAAAAACTTTAGCCTACAATTTGTCCTGCCTGCAAGATGTGTTGGGGGTAAAAGTGGTGCAGAACTTGTGGGAGTGGCCAACCAATGACTAGTCCAACTTAAGACCCATTCCAGGAGAGGCAGGCCATGCCTGATACCACCTGGAGGGCTAAGAACCAGATGCTGGATAGCCCAGAGACCTAGGATAGAACCAAACACACCAGATAGAGCTCAGAGAACCCTGTGGAAAAGAGGGTGGAAGGATTTTAGGATCCAGAGGGATCAAGGACACCGCAAGAAAATGGCCCACAAAATCTAGGGCTCATAGGAGCTCACAGACTGAATCAACAATTAAGGATCCTGTATGGGTCTAACCAAGGTCCTCTGTATATATGTTATGGTTGTGCAGCTTGGTGTTCTTATGGGTCTTAGGGACACCTAACAGCGGAGGCTGTCTCTGACTGCTTTGGGGACCCTTTTCCTCCTATTGGCTTGCCTCATCCAGCCTTAATATGAGAGAATGCACCCAGTCTTATTACAACTTGACATGACATGTTTGGTTGATATTCCTGGGAGGCTTGCCTTTTCTGAAGGGAAACTGAGGAGACGTGGATTTGGGGCAGAGTGGAGATGGAAGAGGGAAGGACTGGGAAGAGAGGAGGGAGAGAAAACTGCAGTCAGGATGTAATACATGAGAGAAGAATAAAGAAAATAGTCCCTTATTGCGTTTCCAGTGCTCACATCAAGTGCTTTATTTATTTAATTATCAAAATAATCCTGGGTTGAGATGAAGATATTATACTCATTTATATTGGGCAAAACCAAGAGTTCAGGTTAAGTTATTACCTGGACTCCAGAATTGGCAGACTCCACTAGGTCCCAGCCTGGGCTGTACCTGTGCAAGTGCTGAACCACTCATTCTTCCATGGGCATCTCTGTCTCTATGTCAAAGCACCGAGATTCAAACAGCCACAAAGGTAGTTGATGGTCATGCATCCAGAGCAAAAGGATGCAGAGTGGTTAGAGACACGACGTATTTAACGGCGGCTTACAGAAAGTATGTCAGCTTGCCTTGCCAAGTGTTTACAAAGAAAAATGTGTTTTCTTCCCTGACAATAGGATCAAAAAGGAATTGGTCTTCATAGGAGCCCATTACAGCAACGGTTGCTTTGATCATGCACAATCAAAGAAAAGCATTCAAACACTGTCAAGTGCTGAGATGGCAGGTCCTGAGACTGTGGCATTGACTGTGCCCTGTCCCAGGTACACCAGATTTCACTCTCACTGCCATCCTGCCCTGCCCATCAGTGTGACCAGCCCATCTATCCTCTCAGCTTCTGCTCCATGGTTCCAAGGCACTTTTATACTTTTGTTTCATCTATACATAGACATCATGATTTTAAATGGCACTCTAGCTGATGGGGAATCAGAGACAGGTAGAGGATATTCCTTTCTGATTGTAAGTCTCCTCTCTCTTCTACCTGTGGTGCTCAGGGATGATTTCCTTTTCATCCTGCCACACACCTAGTCATCCTTCTTCCTGATGCACTTTCTCTTCCTCTAATATATTTCATGGCACCATCCAAACAAACTGCTTATTTTTAAATACTGTTGGCTTCTAGTGGGACCCAATCTTAGATCCCCTATAACCACTAAAAATCGGAGCCTTCCATGTTCTGAATGCACACACATTTATGTTCCCTGAGGGTGGATAGGTGTGATTTGTGTATCTCATTCACACTTAGCCGGTAGTATCATGTGGTAGAACCCCCAAGTATTCTGTGAACTTAACAAAAGTTTGGTGGTGTTAGCATCACATAGTCCTCTGTGTCTTCAGAATCCGGATTCATGTACGCAGTCGGCTGCAGGGAGAAAGGTGGTTGGGTCTGTGTTGAAAATGTACACATTGTCTTCTTACTGTTCCTTAAACAGTGTAGTAGAACAAGTATTTATACAAGATTTGTACTAGGTATCATATGGAATCTTGAGATTAAAAGTATTTGAGATGATATGTGCTGGATTATGTACAAATAAAACTATTTTGTGCAGAGGACTTGAGTATTCTCCAATTTGGGTATCTTCAGGAGTTCCTAGAACTACTTCCTTGTACATACTGAGGGGCACATATTTATATTTTAAAGTCAAGAAACCAGAGCTGAAGGACAGGGTGCAGAACACAGTAGGGTCAAGCCTGTCAGGTGGATTAGCTAAGGATGAGAACATTGGCTTGAAGGCATGGTGCTATTCTAAGTCCCATTTAATGTAACTGACATCCCAGCTGGGCCAGTGTGTAGACGATCTAGGGGAGAGAAGGCTGGTCTACAGTAGGATTGTGAAACTACCAAGGGGTGGCCAGGCACACTATTCACTCTTCACTCCTTTTCTCTTTGCATATGCTACTGGGGACCTCAAATCCAAAAAAATCACCTCTATCACACTTTTGACATTATTCTATGTAGCTTTTATTCCCGGCTGCTTCCACACTCCTTCTTCACATTCCATTCATTTTTAAAAGTTTATTTTCTTTACATCCTATGTTTTCCTCCATGTAAGGAAACTATAATGTGTTTTTTTTGTGGCCCCTCAAAGGAGAGTCCAAGGCAGTAAGCAGTGGTGTCAAGTCACGAAGTTGAGAGGTAGGATTTGGTTCTAGTCATTGTCCCTCTGTTGGGGTCTCAGAGTCCATCTTTATTGGAAACTCAGTCTCATTTGGGCGATTGGAGCCTGTAAACACAGGCCGCCTTTCCCATGCAGCTGCCTAAGTCAGCTTTGTTAGCAGGGTTGGAGAATCATCAGGGTGGCCAGCAATTTTACGGTCATCTCTCCTTTGTGTGGCTAATGGCTCCCAGCTGTGGTCTCTGAATGCCCAGCCTCTGGGAAACCGCACACTGACAGGACCTGGGCTTTGAATCTTACAGCTCTTGTCACTGATTTTCAAGGGGAGAATGCTCAAAATAACTGCACTTGCAAAGGAGAGGCTCTTGGGGACACTTCCACACACAGCATTGGCTATGACTCATAATCAGGATTAAAAAAAAAACAAAAAAACCTGCCTGCCTGTTAAGGATTAATTCTTTTCTTAGCCCTTTCATTTTCATTCCCTCAAAGACAATTTTGGTTAGTAATAATTTCACTTGTACTGTTTCATGGACATATTCCAAAATTATTTTCTCTCTTCTAGAAAGGCATCTTTTGTATTCTCATCATCTATAGTCCCCTGCCTACAGGCTCTGACACTTCGGCAGGTTTTGAATTTCCTTAACATCACTGTTTTTAAAAATTCTGTTCTTTTTTGGTTGTGTGTCTTGGCATCCCCACAGGGTCCACCAGATTTCATATTGATAAAGTAGATTTGATCCCAAGTTTATTCAAGTGTGAGAGAGAAGTTGGCAGGGGTTGTAAGTAAAGACTGGCATTTGGGTTTATTCTAGGGGGCATGGTCAGCCTTGTTTCTGCCTGGGGAAGGAAGGTACTCAATTTTCAAGGAAATTGTGGAGACTCCTGTGAGGAAGATGGAATGACAGACAACGCAAGAGGAAGTAAGGGAGTCAGTTGGGACATCAGAGGCCATAAGAAAGGATAGTGGCTAGGACGGGTGACAGCTACAAGATAGAAGGGACAGATTTGGGTCCAGCATGGCAGTATCTTCAACAAGGCCTCCTAACACAAAGATATGTCCACCTTTTGAAGTCACCCCATGACCCAGCCCCATGTGTGTGGTCAGCAGGCTGGGCCAATCTCATTCCATGCAGCCAGGCACAGGAAGAAGTGAAGAGAAGAAAGGAAAGAAGGATGAGGAGAGGGAGACAGAAGGAATGAAGGCTGGGGGAGGAGGCAGTGATGACAAGGGATCGGCTCTCAGAGAGAAAGGAAAGAAGAGGTGAGCAGGGGGGTACCACAGGACCCAGATTTTAGAACTCTGGAGATCAGCTAACCTAAAATTTGCCTGCAAGTAAATAAAGTTAAATAAAACCTTGGGGTCTTACTCACAGGTTGCTAAGAAGTGACCTCAAGTTCAGGATTATGTCTGAAATGAACTTCATTACAACCCAGTAATTCACAAGCCAAAATGATGATTGGATCTCAACATTGGAATCAATTGTGATTTTGCTATGGTTTGCTGCTGGCACTGTTGGAAGGTGGTGGAACACTTCAGAGGTGGGGTCTGGTGGGAGGTTTTATGTCACTGGACAGGTTCCTACTTGAATCTGGAACTCGCCACCCCCTCCCCCCGGCTTAAGTGTTAAATGCTTGCATCCCAGCAGGTGGCAATATTTCAAGAGGTTGTAGAACCTTTAGGAAATAGGGCTTAGCTTGAGAAAGTAGGCCCTGGGGGTGGGGGTGGGGCTCTTGGGGATATATTGTCTCTGTGTACTTCCTGTCTTGGTCTCTACTTCCTGGTCTACTATTACGTGAACAGTCAGCTACATGCTTCTGTCACCCATGAACTGAGCTGTTCAGCTGTACCTTGCTGCCATGATGGACTGAAGCCCTCTGAAACTGTGAGACAAAGCAAATCCTTCCCCAAGGAAGCTGTTTCTGTCCAGTCTGGTGATCACAGGAACATAAATAACCAATCTGGGGGTGTGTCCTTAACGGGGATTGTTAGTGACAGGTCTTCCCCCTCTTTTGCTTCCCTGGAGTACATGGAGTAAAGAAGGGTCATCCTCAAGGGTCGACATCAGTCAGCAAAGATTGATGTCAGTCAACAAAGAGCAGGGTTTGCAGTGAAAGCAGATCTAATCTGACAAAGTGCCAAGCAGAATCCTACATTTGGGTCAACACCATGAAAAACAGGAAGTAAGGGCCGGGCTTCTCACTCTCCTAGATCTACATGGAAGGAGAACCCATATAAGTTGAAGGCCTGCATCTGCAACCCCCACAGGTCAGAATCATGCACTCATTTCTTCTGCTCATTTCTCAGATCAGAAAAGTAAGGTCTTGAGAGACTCTGTGACTATGTCTCTCATGACCCAGATCATTAAGTGGGAGAGACTCAGAAACCAGAGAAAATCTGCAGGCTGGATGAGAAAGGGTGCTGCATGCTGGGTTGTCTTCCTTCAGCATGAGAGGAGGTCTTGTTGCTCTTTACTGGGTGTGGTGATTTCAGGGATTTGACTGGGAGTTTTTCAGGTACAAGTAATTCAGATGGCCCATGAAGCTCAACAGCACCAAATTTTGAGGCCCACTGAGCCACAGGGGAAGATAATTCTCATCAAGGAGTTGGTCAGCTTTAGGTATCCTGATGGGTGATGTCGTTCTATATGCT
This sequence comes from Peromyscus attwateri, assembly GCA_902168425.1. Taxonomy (NCBI): domain Eukaryota; kingdom Metazoa; phylum Chordata; class Mammalia; order Rodentia; family Cricetidae; genus Peromyscus; species Peromyscus attwateri. The sequence goes on from CABHPP010133036.1 coordinate 38,283, forward strand.
GTGAATATGTGTTGCTCTGATTGGTTGATAAATAAAGCTATTTGGCCAATGGTAAGGCACAATAAGGTTAGGCATGACATTCCAACTAGAGAGAGAGGAAGGAGAAAGGCAGAGCAGAGGAGACACTGCTAGCCACCACCAGAAGAAGCAAGATGTAAAGGTACCGGTAAGCCATGAGCCACGTGCCAATGTATAGAATTATAGAAATGGGTTAATTTAAGTGTAAGAGCTAGTCAGTAGTAAGCCTGAGCTAATGGACATGCAGTTCGTAATTACTATAAGTCTCTGTGTGTTTACTTGGGTCTGAGGGGCTGCAGACCTCAAGGGATACAGGAAAATTTCAGCTACAGTATCCCACAGACTTCCTTCTGTAATACCACAAACTGGTTCTGAGATTCCTAATTTTAATTCTGTGAGGAGAGAACCCAGTGGGTCTTTTTTTTTTAAAATTATACTTCTATTCTTTATGTATGAGTGTTTGCCTGCATGTATGTGTATGCATCATGTGCATGCCTGGTCCCTACAGAGGGAGTTGGATACCTTGGAACTGGAACTACAGATGACTGTGAGCCAATGATGTAAGTGCTGGAAACAACTCAAGGCCTCTGTAAGAACAGTAAGTACTCTTAACTACTGAACCATCTCTGTAGTTCCCACACCACCTTGGATCTATGAAAGTAGAACCTCATGTGGCCATTCAAAAGTTGGAGGCCCTGCCAGGAGGCCCTATACCTGTAATCCAACCTGATGTTATGGAGGAGTGTTACAGAGAGCACACTTGCCTTGAACCTCTTCTACCCCAACCAGTACTCACTACCTTTGATATTCTTCCAACAGTTTGGTAAGTTTACTTAATTTCAACATTCCCAAAATTGTTCCCAACATCTTGTGTCATAATGTGGTTGGGAGAGGTCTGTAGAGCCTAATACATAGTCAAAAGATTGCCTCTACTAATCCATTCTGTCTCTCATGTAGCCTGAGCAGTGTCTTCTACCTTTCTCCCATGTACAGAGATAGTGCATTCCTACCCCCACATATATAGGCAGTGCCTGCTACTCTCCCACATGACCTGGGAAGCATATGATCCTCCCCATGTGACCTGAACAGTGTCTTCTTCTCCTCCATGTACTTGGGAAATGTCTTCCCCTCTCTTGCATGACCTGAGAAGTGTCTGCTCATCCTCCCCACATGCTATAAAAATGTCTACTTCTTACTCATATGGTTTGGACAGTGTTTGCCTTTCCCCCATGTGATCTGTGATCTGGTAACATCTGACTCCCCTGACCTTCTTTCTGTTCCTATAGTCCTCAGTCCTCACAGGACATGTGGATTGCACCTGCCTCACAGTTACCATTTACTGATTGATTGATTGATTGATTGATTGGATGATTGACATTTTATGGATCAAACTCAGTGCAATGTGTACACTAAGGAAGTATTCTAGCACCAACTTCACCCTGATCTTATCATGAACTTAAAATAACTTAGATACATAAATCTTGTGGAACTGTCACTTAGGATAAGTATATAGACATTAGTGTTAGTGTTTTATTTCCACAGGAGTAGGTAAGGACAATGGTATCTAAAGTCAGGGACACTTGGAACTGAGCTCCTATCAAGCTTACTTACCAGGAAAAGTTTTATTTCCTCTGTGTCTGTGTGTACTTTGTGCCTGTGTTGGCATGATTTCACAGTCGCCCACCAGGAGTTATTTTAGACCCTTCTGTCTGAATCTAGAATCCTTTCAAAGCTTCTAATTTCTACAGAACACAAACATCTTTTGAACGTGTGTGTGTGTGTGTGTGTGTGTGTGTGTGTGTGTGTGTGTGTGTTGTGTTGTGTTTTGGGGGGGGAGGAGATTTCAGAAACAGGAAAAAGTCGTAAAGCTAGATAAAGTTGTAGCAGCTCAAGTAAGCCAAAGAGCAGAGTTATCCTTCCTACGCTGAACAGTGTCATGGCACTGGAGCTCAGTGTGATGCAAAATAGAGGTTAGCATGGGGAGAACTGTTCAGGCTTGTCTGTAACAGTGAATAGAGAACAAGGAGAAAATAAGAGCCCATGTCTCCCAATGGTTGCTTAGCTTCATGTTGGGATAGCTTTGCTACAAATTAGATCTAGAATGTTCCCAATAGGTAGGCCTGTGTGGCTAAAGGCTTTGTGCTATTGGGAGGTTAAGGAAAGTTTTAAGAGTTGGAGCCTTGTGGGAGGTCTTAGGTCATTGCGGGGATGCCCTTGGAGAATTTGAGACACTAATCCTTGCCTCTTTTTTATCTGCTTCTCAGCCACCCTGGGTAGCAGTTTTGCTCCACCATGCATTTCCTGCTGAGATGTGCTAACTTGCTACTGCTGTAAAGCAACAGAGCCAATTGACTGTGAACCAAAATCTCCCAAACTGTTAGCTACTGAAAACTTTTTCTCTTTAAAAGTTGAACATCTGAGATATTTTTTTGTAATAACAAAAAGCAGACTAACATAGACACCTACAAACAATCTTACCAAGTCCTATTTAGAATGGGATAATGGGGCAGTACACGGCAATTAAGAAGACAGATTATGTCAGATGTGGCTCTTCTGTGTGCTATTGGGTAAGTAACTGAGAATCCTGCTGTCTTAGGATTTTTTTTTTTTTTTGGTTTTTCGAGACAGGGTTTCTCTATGTAGCTTTGCGCCTTTCCTGGAGCTCACTTGGTAGCCCAGGCTGGCCTCGAACTCACAGAGATCCGCCTGCCTCTGCCTCCCGAGTGCTGGGATTAAAGGCGTGCGCCACCAACGCCCGGCTAGTTAGGATTTTTATCACTGTGAGGAGACACCATGACCACGGCAACTCTTATAAAGAAAACATTTAATTGAGGTGACTCCCTTATAGTTTCAGAGATTCAGACTATTATCATCATGATGGGAATCATGGCCACATACAGGCAGACATGGTACTGGAGGAGTAACTGAGAGTCCTACATCGTGCAGGCAACAAGAAGTTGACTGAGACACTCTGCAGTATCCTGAGCATAGAAAACCTCAAAGCTTGCCCCCACAGTGACACACTTCCTCCAATAAAGCCATACCGACTCCAACAAAGTCACACCTCCTAATAGTGCCACTCCCTATGAGATTATGCGGGCCAATTTCATTCAAACTGTCACATCTGCCTTGTGTATAGCAGCAGTTATAATGTCCCTGGAGCTTGTTGTAGACATCTGCCTATGCTGTACTAGTGTGAAGGCAAGGCCATGTTCATCACAGGTGAGCCGAAAAATATGGCCAAGTAGCTGATAATACCTGGGCAGATTAGAATTAAATATATATTTTTAGTTTTTATTTATTTTTGTCTATATGAGTATTTAGCTGTACACTACACCTGTGCAGTGTCTGTGGAGGCCAGAAGAGGATGTTGTATTCCCTGGAACTGGAGTTACAGACGGTTGTTAGCTGCCATGTGGATGGTGAGAGTTGAACCCAGTCCTCTGTAATCCAGTGCTCTTAACTGCTGAGCCACCTCTCCATCCCCCTCAGATAAAGGATTCTTAAGAAAGGCCTGATGAACAGTCTGAAAATGGGTATGCATAAGAGGGACCCCATAGCCCAAACAAATGACTTAGAACCAGACAAGTCAAGCCAAGACTTGTTGTGACATCACAGAAAGGATCACTCCACCAACTTCGGAGTCTGACAGCAAAAACTACTGTAGCCTGGCAAACTCCTTTCTGCCAGTCTAAGAGGAAAACTCTGAGGTCAGGGGCTAGGGCAGCACCATGGATAGTTCCTGGGCCATAACCACCAAGAACTTGTTAAGATTCTGAACCTGTGACTGGGCCAAGCAGTAAAGCTTGCTGAGATTGATTGATTATGCCTGTTATAACCATGTGACAGAGTGTAGTGCAAAGCATGAAGATTGCCTAACCTAATGCAGAATGGCCTTTGCTTATCAGCAGGGCTTTTGTATCTAGGGCAGTTTGCACACTGAGTATCTGGAGGTCAAAACTACAAAGATAATCCTGCATGTGCCTGTGGTTCTGTTCATCAACATCTTTCTTCTGAGATCCAGTTCTAGTCTACCAGCTAGGCCTGACTAGACTCAGAGGAGGTTCCTAAGAACCAGACTTTCAGATTCAGCTTTGATCCTAGGTTGCTCAATGAATGACCTTTATGTGCAGCTCTAGATGCTACTGCCAGGACCAGAGTAGCCATGACACTCCCTCTTGGTTCTAGAGCTCAATTTGAGTTTAGAAAATTATGACTGATACTGATCTGGGGCCCAGGGATAATACCAGCACCAGCCTTACCATGGAGCAATGTCATTTTATGAAGACTCCAGTCTGCTTACAGTTACTCCCCTCTCACAGGTCTTCTGTGGCCTCCAGAACCCTGCATGGATGCCATATGGGCACTGAGGTAGGGGATATCTGCTGTGTGTCATATATTTTATGAATCTCATAGTGTTTTGGACTTGTGACCAGGAGCATAAAGACTTTTAAACAGCTGAAGCAGAACATAAACACACTCAAGGCAATTCATCACTAGGAAAGGCTTATTTCATGTTGTAAAACACTCCATCACCCAGGCTCTAAAGGAATTTTAAGGGAGAAGGTGGGTGACTTTCCATCATTTACAGAAAGCCTTTCTCTTCTTCTCTGCTGTTGCCAATCACTGTCAACCTCCGTGAGAGTTTTCCAGTCTCCCCTTTCTTGTCCTGACAACATGGGTTTCCCAATCAATCTGCTCAGCCACTCCAGATATAAAAGGTGATAATGAGATGGATTTGCCTCTATCTATAGGATTATGCTCTGTGGATGTCAGTCTCAGCCTTGGAAGCTGACTATTAGCTGCCAACACCCGGTGACATTGCCTGGGGCCTTGTGCACCTTCAGTCTGGCCCCGATTTTGAATCATCTCTTTGCCTTCATCTGCATGGATTGTTGGAATTAGCCTAGTGGCTTTGTGCTGGGAGCTGGAGCGCAGCTCTTAAAAGCTTGTCTTTCATCCACACTAAGGAAAACATGTGAAAAGTAACCCTGGATCCCCAGAAGTTGAAAAAAAAATGACTAATGAGTTTTCCAGCTCAATGGCACTAGAGTGTGTGCAAAAGTTACCTTGACCTGTCCAGCCACATATCAAAGAGTCTGAAACACTTTATTAGGGTGGACATGGAATCAAGATGTTTGCTGAATCTCTCCCATGACCAGTGCCAATCTGGGCTTACCTTTTCTTTCAATGATCCTAATATGCATGAAGACAGGCACTACCACACTTATTTTTATAGATTAATTAAGTGTATCTCAGTGTAAGTAAATGCTTCCTCCAGCCATACAGCTACCAGGCAGCAAGAAGAGAATTCACACTCATCTTCTGATTGATGTAAACCCAACCACGAGTCTCTCTTGCTGCAGCAGTGGCTGTAACACAGTGTCATAGCTAGCTCCATCTATGCATGTCTGCACCAGGCCTCATATTCTGGGTCTTTCCCCAGCTTCCTTTATCCTTCAGAGGGGAGACTACTGGTAGCAACCAAACTTCAATTGTTTCTGGTCCCTGGTACTTGAAACATTCTGAGTCCTGGTGATTGTTTGCTGAGTTGGAGGCTATTGTAGCCTGACTATCACAGGGGATCAGTGTCCTGTGATTGACAAATGAGTGGTCACAGATTGTGTAGCCTAAACAAAGTGACAGTTTATCCTTTCAAACTCTTAGACACCAGAACTCTAAGTCAGTTTCACTGGGCCACAGTTGAGGTACTGGCAGGGCTGCACTCTTCTGAGAGCTCTTGAGGAGAGAACCTGTTCTTGGCACCTTTCAACTCCTGTGGCTGCCAACATACCCTGGATATGGCCTTGTTACTCTAAATTCTGTCTGCCTGGTCACATGGGCTACTCTCCACATGTCAAATCTCTTGCCTCTCTAAAGATACATGCGATTGCATTTGGGACTTACAGGAACAACCAGAGTCATTCTACATCTCAAATCCTTAGTGAAAGCCACAAAGACTTGCCCTGTAAGATGAACATGTTTAGGATGCTGGAATCTTGTAGTACTTTTGTTCAGACTGCCACATGCTTGATTCCAGATTTTGGAAGCGTCAATTTGATAATGGGTTACTAGACCAAGGCCCTCATTTTACTTTTGAGGTTCACATTCACATGAAAATGTAGGCTGAGAGCCCCTTTCACAGTGTGGAGGTGCCTGCAAGTTAGCTTCTCTGGCTTCCAGTGGACTCACCACTCTTGTTACAGTTTGGGTGTGAAATGTTCCTCAGAGGCTTATGTGTGAGAACACTTGATCTCTGGATGGTGGTGCTGGTATTGATATTGAGGAACCTTTGGGATGTGGGCCCTACCTGTAACTTTTTTTTTTTTTTATAGTTGGGCAAGTTTCCTAGCAACAAAAAAACTCTGAGATGGGGAGTCTATGCTTTTTAAAGATTTCATAATTAATTACTCATCACTATTATGAGCAGGTCAACAAATAAGATAAAAGATCAACAAAAACTTCCTTCTGAGGTCACTTTTACCCCTGGATGACCTTGGATTTGCTGTTAAAACCACTTTGTCATAATAGATGTATTTTTCTCTTTGCCTGAGGCCAATTAGATAGCAAAATAAGAAAAAGAAGTCTTTGTTCATTACTTCCAAGAGAGCTTAGAACAAAATAAAACACCAATGTGCTTGAGAATAGTGACCCAGCCAGACAAGGCTCCATTCCTGTCTTCTGTATTCCTGTCTGGGCTTGGTGAGTTGCCTCTCCTCTGTAGACAGAGCTAGAAGTATCTTCCAAATGGAAAGAGACTATTATGGGCTTTTTTTTCTTAAAACTAAGTTACTAAGGTTAATGCAAGCTTTCTCTGTTGACATTTAAAACCCCGCTTCAGCTGCAATCTGCACTTTTCTCCTTTTCTTTCTGTGTCGTTCAGAATGGCAAAGAGCACTTCCTTCAAATGCTACAGATGAGAAGGTCCCTGTGCAGCCACTAGCATAGCCTTGGCTGGTCTTATATCAGGCCTCACTTTTAACACAAAATGAAATAGCCACTGGCCCTCGTTAATGGCCCTACTGGGGGTTTTGCAACCTCATCCGCCACACTGAGTATGAACAATGTATGTCTGGGCGGATTGGACTGCTGTTCCTGGTACTCTACAGTGTTCTCCAGCAAATACTAGAAGGGGTGGGTGGAGTGTCTCTCCCTGCCACATGAACACTGGTCTGAACATATGCTTTGCTGTAGCCTATGAAATACAGGTGGAAAGGACAGAGCAGAGGTTTCAAACATGTCTGTGAAGTTTAGCTCAGCCTGTGTTATCCCACGGGAAAGTCACTCTCAGAATGGGTCCCAGACAGAGTTGGTCCCAATCCAACAAACAACCTGGAGCCAACTCTAGCCAAACCCATCTCTATGCAACAATGAATAGGCAGACAACAGAGCTAGGGACACAAAAAGGAAGGTGAAATGTTCTAGCTGTTGCAGTTCTAGGTTCTTGGTCACAATGCCGATGACCAGCACAGTCTCTCAGTAGGCTCACCTTGGAGAGTGGTACCATACCTATGTAATGTACCCACACCATTATCAAAAGCAGCACTGGGAAAGAATAGCTTTGGTCTTGACTCAGAGTCTTCTTTCCTGCCGTGGATGCCATGAGCATGTGACAGAGGGATGCAGACTTGACACTCCATCCTAGGTCTGAAAGTCCCAAATCCTATCCCAGCTCTGTCTTGGAAGTAGTTTGCAAGTTGGTTCATGCCTGGCTATGCTTACTTGCAAGGTATGTATGGACTAATGTAAGCTGTCAGGAAGTGGGAGCCACACTAGAGAAAAGGAGTGGTCTTGTTGTGGTGGGTGCTCTAAATTTCAGAGGTGATGCTGGGGTGGTCACCATTGTGGTCCAAACCACTGACATCTGTCCAGTGGGTGAAATTACCTGATGAATGGGTGGCAGTTGCATTGCAGCAGGCCTCAGACACACACACCAAAGAGGAAACTTATTTCCATGTCTTAGGGAAGGAGGGAGTTCAAAGACTTGTTTGAAATTCCAAGAGATGTTCAGAGAATGAGCCACATAAATGTCAGCAATAAGAAGAATGCTTAGGAGGGACACCAGGCCTAACATGGTGGACACCTGTTAGCCCCATGCTTCCACAAAGCCAGGCCTCATGATATCTCCCTGGCCCTAGGGACCTGGGACACAGATATGGTTCTCAGGAATGGGGTAGTTTGGGCTCAGGCTCCAAGGGTCACTCTTGGCTCATGTTGCTGGAGAGCCACTCCAGGCTATTTCCAGAGTCTGTGGGACTTTGATAACTGGAACCTCACCATCCTAGAACAGCCCCGCCCCCCAACATAGTGTCTCTCCTCATTCTCTGCTCTTGCTCTTTTCTGCATCTTCTCAGCCTTTCTCACAATACTCCCTGTTTCTGTTATCACCTTCGCCCACAATTCTCCATCCACAGGTACAACCCAGAAAGAAAATATTTTCAAGTGCCTTATCGAATATGTCCAACATTTTCTTTTCATTATAGGAAACCAGGACCACATCTGCATCTCTGGAGTTTATGACATTTGGTGAACAACTTCATGTGTGTCTTTCCCACCTGCTGCCAGGGACATGGTGACAAAATGACAAGGATGCTCCCACACCAGGCTCCGTCTTCCTTTGCTCCTGCTTCTTGCCATGGACTCTGGTTGCTTTAACCCAGCAGAGGTCTTGTGTTTGCAATTGTTTATGGAAGTGAGGATGGCAGGAACTTCAGGCAGTACAGAAAATATCAGGCACAGAGAGTAGTGTCTGTCTTGTGGACAGAGACAAGCAATTTTATTTCTTTTGCTTGTAAGCAGCAGAGTTTAACTCTGTATAATCTTAAACAGCTGGGGAGATTGATGGGCATGCCCTAAGGGTGTCTTTTGGAGTATAGGAGCCTTTACAAAGCCCTATTCAGGAGGCAGAGTGAGTACCCATGGGGCCCGAGCAAGAGGAGCCTCCTAAACCTCCATGTGAGTTAATAGCTTTTGTTTGATCAGGAAGATTGCTGATTGGTCCTTTGGGTCAGGTGAATACCCCTGCTTCACTGGTTCTGGCAGAAGGGACAGGGTTTTTAGGATGAACATGGAGACTGAGTCCCTCTCTCATGAGGGAAGACAGACAGAGTCAGGCCAACAACAGACAGTCTGATACTTCCTCTATGAGACTGATTCTAGAGGCTGATATTGTCTCTCCCAGAAGTTCTTAATTCTTCATTTTGAGAACTTTTGCCATTGCCACCAGTTTGGCATCTTGTACATCTGTATTCCTCCAGTTCAGGGGACTTTTCTGATTATTCCTGTTCCTCTACAGCAAGCAGAATGAGCAGCACATTTTGAGCAGCTAATGCCAATGCTTGACTCAATTATTTGGACCCACAAACAGCAGTGTCAAGGCCCCACTGTGGGAGAAGAACTCATTCCTCTTAGTGAGTTACAACTCTGTCATTAAGTCTCTGACACTGAAGGTACAGGCCAATACATTCCCTCATTGACGACTGCTGTATCCTTCCTGTTGCCAGGCACCAGAAAGGCCAGAATTCAGCTTGTTGATGCTAGGGCAGACCTTCAACACATGTGTTCACATACCACACTTTGCAAGTGGCAGTTGGATATAACATTTTTCTTCTAGCTCCCAAAGTAATCCAAGAACTACTTCTTCCATCAGTATACTACTAGTAACAGGAGAGGGTTTTTTGGGTTCAGTCCCAATAACAATTCATTCCCTGTGTTTTTTTCCTCTAGTCTTTGGGTCAGCCATACTGTCTGGCTTCAAATTGGACAGCTGTACACTTTTCCAAGACTCAAGCCAAATATTTTTTTTAATACTGCTTTGCTAATTGAATGCCAGGAACCGAGGAGCCAACTGAATCTTAGTACATGAGACTTTAGATGGTGAGTTTTTCTGAGAGGCTATCATTTCACATTACAGGAATTTTTCACTGGGTCAGTTGGAAATTTTCTTTTTTTTTGTAAGTTAATTGTTGGGTGTAGGTGCCCGAGGATTCCCAGAGGCCAAGAGCCATGTTGGATTCAGTTTTCCCACTCCTAAGGGGGGGGGGGCACTTAATTTTAAAATCAAGGAACATTTTTTTTCTTAGAAATAAGCCTAGTGGTCATCTACATTTTTTCTATAAATGACAGTGAAAAGAAACGAACAAAACCTTGACAAACTGACAGTGTGTTGTGTGTTAAAGTTATTGTTATCAAAACAATAACTAGGCCTGGAAGAATTTGAAGTGTACAAACCCACTTGTTATCAGGGAAAGTTGATAGTGCTTACTATGGTCTGCAAGCACACTGTGAGCCTCCAGCCTTGGGACTGTTATGGTTTAAGAGCACACTGAGCCTCCAGCCTTGAGACAGATATGGTCTGTGAGCACATTGTGAGCCTCCAGCCTTATGACAGCTATGGTCTGTGAGCACAATGTGAGCCTCCAGCTTTGGGATAGCTGTGGTCTGTGAGCACACTGTGAGTCTCTAACCTTGAGATAGAAGATCAAAGGCAGTTGAAGCTCTGTAGAGCCTTCTCTCACCCTTCTCTCCCTTGGGTCCCATGAAGAGAAACTGCCTATTTAATTACAACATGCATAATAGATGGACCTTGTCAATTACTGTGATGGGTCTGGAATGGGGAAAGCCCTCAAATATATGAAGCTATTGACTGTGGATTATAGAGACATTGTCCATATCTCGGGGATGTGGAGGACTGACACCTTTTCTGTAGGGGTCCTGCTGCTGTAACCAGGATCCTGGATGTCGCCTGAAAGCATACATGTTACAGGCTTGTTCCTCAGAGGGGAGGTATTAGAACCTTTGAGAGGTAAAGCCTAGGTGAATGAAGGGCTTTACATCACTGGGGGCATGCTGCTAAAGGGGATTATGGAACATGCCTCTTCCTTATTCTCTCTAGACTGTGTTTCCTTTGCACATGGTCACTGCGTGATGTGCTCCCTCTCCATAGGTACCCGGACCTTCAAACACTGAGCCATAGAAAACCTTTTCTCTTTAGGTGTTTGTTTCTTTGGGGGATTTTACTCAGGGGCAGAAATCTGAGTGAATAACACAGGCACCAATGACAGTTAGTCTGAACCTAAATTGGATAAACCCAAATTAAGAGACATCCTATTAGCCTGCCTGCTTCAAAGCTTTCAAGATCATGTGCATCAAGGAAAATGAAGGAAATCGCATAGCAACAGAAGGTGCAAGGCAAACAACTGCAGTCTGTCATCCAGCTCTGCATTATTTTCCCTGCCAAGGATTGCATTGGGAAAACTGGAGAAACTTGAATAGGGGCCATCAATAAAGTGGCAATGTGGTATCAAGATTAATTTCCTGTTTTTAATAATCAGTTTATGAGTATGGGGTAGTAGAGGCTGAAAGGACATCATGTCTCTGACCCACTCTCAACTGGTTGGGAGGTGGAGCTTAGTTGTGACTTTGAAATTTTCGGAAAAATTAGGATTGCTTTTATTAGTCAGGATTCTCTAAAGTCACAAAACTTATGGACTGAATGGTGTGTGTGTGTGTGTGTGTGTGTGTGTGTGTGTGTGTGTGTGTTATTGGAATGACTTATAGCCATCTCAGCTGGTCTGTATATGCTGGAGTCCCAAAGAAGTAGGCTCCAACACCAGTGAAGGAATGGATGTGTCAGCAAGAGCAAGGCGAAGGCCAGCAGGTAAAGAGCAAAAGCTTCTTTATCGTACGTCCTTATACAGACTCCCAGCAGAAGATAGGGCTCATATTGAAGGCATGTCTTCCCCACTCAAGATTTGGATTAAAGGCCTGCATCTTTCTGCCTCAAGATTCAGATCAAAGGTGTGTGTCTTCCTACTTTAAAGGTCCAGACTCGAAGTAGATTCACCCACTTCAAACCAAGTAGAAAAATCTCTCACAGATGTAAGATTTTCCGTTTCTGGATTGTAGCTCATTTCCGATATAGTCAAGCAGACAACCAAGAATAGCCATCACGCTTCCCAACTGAAAAACAGGGTGAGGCCTCCATGACCATGAAGTCAATGGTCTCTACATGGTTTGCCAGGCTACCACTATTCACTGAGTGTTGATACTGCTCTCCAGTCTTCCTGGTTGTTCCCTGTATCCACTCATCTCGTGCTACTCATGGATAACTAAATGCTCACTCCCAAATATTCCAGTGACTTTTATCAATTGCACGGCTGATGCCTAGAGAGGAAAAGCTGTTCTGTGAGGAGCATCAGTCACTAGAGCCACACTGGTATTCCTGCTTTAATCTCTCTGCTAGCAGGCAAAGACCAAGAGGCAGACACCGCAGCCCGAGAGTGACTGCAGCACCTACCTCCTTGCTAACGGAATCTTCAGTGCTCACTTCTGACTACTCATGGGAGTACAGGTCCCTTGTCACTGACCTCAGCTTGCCTTTTCTCTCTGTGGCCCCGGGGACAAATTTCTGGGCTGAGAAAAGATAATTAGAGGACATTCTCACTAAGCAGGCAGGTACAGTAGCCACCTTTATCATCACCCTACCAACAGGTGCTTGAGACTTCGGATAGTGTCAAACTTATCCATATATACATTTACATATGTATGTATATATATATATATATATACACAGATTGTGGTTTTATTTCCTATACATGTATGTGTATAACAAATCTTAATAATATGGCATAGAAATAGGTTAACAATAAATAATAAAATAGAATTATTGTAAAATTACGCAATAATAAAAGTTTCATGAATAAGTTTTGTCATTCTTATATATGAAAATAGGAGCTGCATGAATGAGTTTTGTCATTCTTATTCAGTATCTTATACTTTTACCTTTTCATTTACAGAAAGTGCTTTTTTTGAGGCACATCTGAATTGCCAGCATAACCACTCTTATTCTTTGGCCCATTTTAAAGTAAAATATAGTTTTCTTGAGCACAGATACTATGATATAACAACAATGTGATAATCAAGATGGCTTTGAGTAAGTTGCTAATGGGAGGGCAGAGTGTAACACATGGATTCGCTCACAACACAAAGGGGAGCTTTACGAACCTAGTGGGATGCCCTGAGATTCTTACCACAGTATCAGAGTGGCACGCCATTTAAAACTTGGAAGTTATTTCTAGAAATTTCCATTGAATATTTTTGGTTTGTGTGTCCTTGGAACTGAAGGAAGTGAAACTGTAAAACTGTAAGTAAGAGGAAATGTCTGTGTTGCTGGAAGTGAAGAAGTAGAAAGGAAGAGCAGGGAGAAACCTATTGCAGTTTCTGTTCCTCTCAGCTTGCCGAAGAGGGAGTTATTTTGTGGGACATCCAGGGAAATTGTTCACAGAAAGGGATAGCTTGTTGCTAACAGTTGCTAATCTTGGATTTAGATTTCAACATAAATGCTGGTGCAGTGAATAGCAAGTATCATTGGTGAAGTTACAGTGGGTCTCATCCCTGGTGCTAAGAGATGGCCAATCAGGGCTGCACTGGAGGGGTGCAAGCATAGTGTGGTTCCCAAACATGCCTGAACCTGAAAATGACAAGATGCTAATAAAGCACAACCACACATTTATGTTCTCTATAACACAAAACAATAACTTCTAAAATAAGCAATATGTGAAAAACGAGCAAATGAGAAATCTGATCCTCAAAGAGGTTGCTATCCTGGCTTCTGGTATGAGCAGTGAGTGCAGGGCATGGATGTGAAGAAGTTGGGAGGGTAAGAGACTCACATACATGATATGGTGCCCATAGAGTGGTGCCTGAGATAGCTCCCCCAGAACCTGCCTCACACTGTTGAGGTGGTGGTGGGAGATGGGCTACCCCCAGCCTCTGTCTTCCCAGACATGACAGAGAATATGGAATAGAGTGAAGATGAAGAATTTAGGAAAGTAGAGAATGATCAAATCACCTCTCTCAAGAAAGGTTGTAAAACACAGGGAAGCCTCATGACAAAACATAAATCAAGAGAACTTAGGCCAACTAGGAATACTGTCTCCCAAGTATCTGTGTAGCCTGGACAAATGGCCCTTGGCAGCAAGAGGCAGAAAACTGGGAGTCATGTTGGATGCCATTGGGAGGCGAGAGACAGGAAGGTGAAGCTAAGAGAAGAAACATGGTGAGATGCAGAGGGCTGGAGGAGAGCAGCTGGGAGGATCCTAAGGCTACTGGTGTAGGACAGCAGAACAGGACAGAAGCTGAAACCTCCACACACAGCCTAAGATCTGGAGGAACTACAAAAAAAGCTCAGAGATCTTCCCTGGCCTTGAGATAGCAAAGGAAGGTGGCTTGAACAAGAAATACATCCACTCTCCTCACTCCCCCTGTGTGGAGTTGAGGGCTGCCATTTTGTAGCAGGCCTGGCCCTGGGAGAGAAATCTATCTCCAGGGAGGGTCTGAGAGGGCCAGTCCAAAGTCTACTGTGATGGCCTCTGTGACAGAAGCAAGTCTACAAAAACAATGAGACTAAGCATTTTGTATGCAGATACAATGTCTAGAACTGAAAGAGGCGGTTTATATTCCAATGTCCACTACCACACCAGTGGATGTAAGAGATGACTGGAAATATCTGAGTGGATCAGATATCTCCTGGAAGGGCTGTTGAGTGTTAGTTTGGGGAACTCACTGGACAAAATGCACACATTTTGACACACTTTCCAACATGGGATAGTTGAGTTGTGCTCACTTGGACCATGTTTAAGTTGTCAAGGAGACTGAGGGAGGAGGGGTCCTGTGGGTTGAAATGAAACTCCTTCATTCTTTGCTCATAAATAATTTCTCCACAAGGTTGAGAATGGTGCCATCATTTCTGTGTACCACTGAGCCCTTTGGAGAAATGTGAGAACATGATATGGACTCCAGAACATTCTGTAGTACCTACTATTTAAATAAGGGGCCAAAACAGTTTCTAATTTGGAAGATGCAAACAGGCAAAGGGCTCACTTAAGGTAGAAACTGGCTTTGGATAAACAGTGCACATAAAGGCTGAATAAAATAAAAGGCATTTATGAGCTGTCCAGCAGCTGCAGCTCACTTTGATGAGCCAAGAAAGGAATTTAAGGAATATGAACCAGTTATTAGAGAAAAGCACCACATCAGCTTTAGTTAGCAAGCATGAAAAGCTGGCTAAGAAACAGAGAAAGTGAGAGTCAAATGGACCCTCATTAGTGCTTGGCTCCAGTTTGTAGCATTTAAAGCTCTTTTGAGACTCAAAATTAAAAAAACAAAACAAAACAACTAAACAGGATATGGAAAGTACGAAATCAAATTGAAGCCAGAGAAGAAGATAGCTTGCAATGATTTAAATGCATACTCCATACAAAGTCGGCCTGAGTCAGATATTAAAAATATACAGATCATATGTTCTTTGAGCCAAAGAGATAAAAGACGGTACTACTGTCAAAACTTCAAGAACAACTGATTTTTTTTCATGGTTCAACAACTGATTTTTTTCATGGCTCAAAGTGGTTCACTAACATCCACAGGCCAAACCCAAAGGATAAAATAAGACAGGGTGGGCAAAAATCTTTAAAAATATTACAAAGGACAGGGCAAGTGTGCTAGTGAAGAAGTAGGTCTGGATGCTCCAAGCTGGAAGCTTATTTCTTTCTTGCCCAGTGAAGGTGAGCAGGTGTTTCACTGGGGTGGAATGACTGTTCCCCACATGGTCCAGGCAATCAGACACCAGCCAGTGACCTCAGAGCCATAGCTGTCCTGGGACTATACCTTCATTCTCAAGAATGAACACAGCTCACTATGACCACACCTGCCTCCAGGCTGTAAGAAGGACTAAGAGCAGAGAGGAGAGCAGAACTTGAAATGCATAAGCAAGAAGTTGCACTTGGGCCCTCTGCTCTCAGGTCACAGCACAGTCACACAGCTGCACGGAGATATCACAGTCTGGGATGAGCCTGGTCATTGTACTAAGAGTGGGAGAGAGGCACAGGTTAGCACTAAAAGGGAGAGATGTCAGATGAATACGGGAAGACAGTCTGTCAGACTCCACCTTCCCCCCAGTGTCTTGCTCTGTTAGCTCTTGTATGTCGCCTTCACCCCTTGCTTAGAGCCAGCCTAACATTACCTCATTTGAGCCCAGCCAGTGGGAAGGTGTTGGAGTTTGCATATGATTGTTATTAGAATATTAAGTCAAAAGCTCAGTTGGTGTCCCTATTAAGAGGAAGTTTAATAATAAGAGCACTTTTGATTAATGGGCTTTTGATTAATCCATTGATGAATTCCTACATGAATGGGCTGTTAGGAAGTGGGACCAAGTTGGAGGAGATGGGTTGTTAGGTATACACATGGAAGGGTACACATTATTCTTGGCCCCTTTGTCTCCACCCTGGCTGGTCAAAAAGACTTCCTCCACCTTCCTTTATACCATGATGTTTCTGTTTTGCCACAGTCTTAAAATCAATGCATGAACCAAAGTAAAACATTCCTCATTTAAATATTTTCACCTATTTGCTCACACCAACAGAGAGATGATCAACACAGAAGGGGAAGGAAAACACATAAGCAATTTCCCCTGAAGGATGAGACCTAGAGAGCACACATACTATCTCTGGCCAATTCCACCACCAGAATATCATCTCATGGCCTCATGTATGGCAAGAGAGGCTAGGAAGTGTCTGGAGACCAGGGTTTTATGAATAATAGGAAGAAAGAGGAAATGGATATTGGGAGGTCAGTTGAAGAGTACAGAGTACAACTGTGGACAGTGTATTTTAGTCTCTTTTAGATGCTCATAAATTAACCTTAGCTCCTAACAGACTCTCAGTTTTCATGATTATAAAGCCTCTTTATTAATCAAATGTGAACAGCAGGACTGCAAACTTGAAACTGCTTGCTGTGCTCCTAAGAAAGAACAGTGGCTTCTGCTTTAAGCAATTTGTCATTCGAAAGGCATTTTCAGCAATGTTCTTTGAGTTTGAGTGGCTTAGCTGCAATTTCAGAACAGGGTTCTTCCAAACTGTGTTTTACATATGTCCTGTGGAATAATTTTGGAAAACAGATGAATAACCTCCTCCCCATGATGGAACATACTGTGCATCAATATCTTACAAGGGTCTGTTTAACTTTTAACCCAGTGTACGCCAAACTTATACTGAGGCCATCTGGAGAGGTAGTTGTTTGCATGGTTGCTCCCATAAATAAAAAAAAATATGTGATTGAGAGGTTATTGCCTGCTCTGAAGAAACAACTGCTAGGACTAGCTATGAGATCCTGGCTAGATCCCCCACAGTCATTGGGTTTTGTTTTTCTCACTGTGGTAAGAGATGATGTAGATAGACGGCCTCTAAGGCTATGTATTAAGGTTTGTGTGTTATCTTTGTTTGTCACTATTCAACGAATAGACCTAAACAGTATTATTTGGCAAAAGTAGTTTCTTGGGGCAAGGACTGAGACTATTTTCATGGTAACCCCAGTATGGTGATATTTTGTTTGTGATCGAACAAACAAAGCTTACCTGAAGATCAGAGTGCAGAGCTAAACCACTAGTTTGCCATAGAGGCCAGGCAGTGGTGGTACACACCTTTGATCCCAGCTCTTGGAATCTCACGCCTTTAATTCCAGCACTAGGGAGGTGGAGACAGGAAGTGATATGGCTGGGCAGAGAGAGGAATATAAGGCGGAGGAGAAAGACGCTCAGTTTCTTTCAGAGGAGTTGGCTAGGTAAGAGGTGATGACTGTGGCTTGCTCTTTTGTCTCTCTGATCTTTCAGCATTTACCCCTATATCAGACTCTGGATTTTTATTATTAAGAACAATTAGGATTCATGCTACACCCCAGGTCTTTCCTGGGACAAGGTTACTTTCTTAATAAGTTTGTTTTGAATGAGTAAGGGAATGAATGAGTGAGTGAGGGAATGAATGAATGAAATTGCCAGACAAGTAATAACATTATTGTCATTAGGAGAATGAGGTGTTATTGACCTCACATAGAAGAACCACTGAGTAAACCCTGCCCACTGACTCACTCACATAGTTAGAAAGCAGCAAGAAAGAGTGAGGGCAGGTACTGACCTAGGGCCTTATTCTTGTCTGTGCAGTAATAGATTTGATCTGTCCTGGACAGGGAGCAGGCCAGGAAGCAATGGTCATCTGTCAAAATAAATTTCAAAGCCTAAGTGTTTCTCCATTGCTGCTTAGATTGGAATTTAGCCCTGCTGAGAAATCTTCATCTTGTCATGGGAAATTGTTTATTAGAATGCTGAAGGGGAGCAGAAGACCCAGATCTGGATGGGGCTGATTGTTCTAACTCTGCTAGGAAACCGTCTCAGAAGTAGAGAGTAGAAGAGAGGTCTCCAGGCCTGCAGATGGTGAGGGGAGGAAATGCAAAGGTAGTTAGAAGGATTAAGTGTTAGTGTTCTGTGCACAGTGTGTGCGTGTGTGCGTGTGTGTGTGTGTGTGTGTGTGTGTGTGTGTGTGTATTTGCATGTATGTATATGTGAATGGGTGTTTATATGCACATACATCTGAACTTCCCAGAGGATGACATAGGCTTTGACTGCTTCATTTCATAAGGCTGCAGATTCATCTGAAAATCAACAAAAGCCTAAATAAGGTAATTAAATGTGTGGTATATTTTTAGTTTTTACTTTGCAAACACAAGTTGTTTTGTTTTTTTTTCACGATGACCTGCAGAAGCCCCATTTGCAGCTTACACAGGGTATAAACATACAGTCTGCTGTGCTAGACAGTCTTAGCCCATGAAGTCTGCTTGGGGCTCTTCTCACCCAGAGACTCCATGTACTTATAAAAGAAGAGAGACTGTGTGAGCTTCCCCAGAAGCAGGACCAGGCCAGCTGCTGGCCTTGAGAACCATTCCCAGATGTTCTGAACTCAGGCATGCTTGCTGGGGATTCTCTCCCACTCACACACACCACTGACTCCCTGGCTGCTTGGAGGGAAAGAGCAGACAGGATCACATGATATGGACAGCATGGACTTGACTTCCCTGACCCTTATGGGATGGAATTTCTCCCCTCGGCATGAGTAGCTCTGAAGGCTAAACCTCCCACAGCCCCAGAGCCAGCAGCTGGCTGGTTGCAGACAGCCCAGGAGCCCCAAGCATGGGAGAAAGCTTTCTGAACCACAAAGCATGAGATTTAATTAACCTTATCTGAGTTACAGACCATAATGGCAGCTCTGCTCTGTGGTGCAGGTTTACTATTCCATCCGGAGGTTACCACCCTGCTGGATATGACAACTGGATTCTGGAAACAGCTCAGAAGGCTCCCTGGGAGGATGAGCACTGATGGGGATACAAAACAAATCAAGTATAGGGCTTGATATTGGGGCCAAGCCTGGTAGAGAGAGCTCTGAGGGCATCCCAGTGGAGATGAATCAAGGTGAAGATGGGGTAGCAGGAAGGAGAGGCTGGTCAGCAGTCATGAGAAACAGCCACGGTTGATTTCAAAACAAGCCCCTGGCTTTTGAAGACATGGATTTTGTATATATCAAGGATGCATGTTCTAACAAAGATGTCACAGAGTCACTTAAGCTTAGCTGTTCAGAGCTCAACAGCTTAAAAGAAGACCATTAAAGGCAGAGAAGGGGAGAGATGGCAGTACTTGTGATCCACAAGGGCAAAACATTGCATCTTTGTGTCCAAGCTGGTCCTTGGGATTATGAAGCTGGCTAGGCCATCAGCTACCTGATAGAGACTTGTCATCTACTCCTGGTGCCCACTTGGGACCTCTCCTTTCCCTTTACATGCTCACAATGTCCGGCATGTATTTTCCAGATTGTTCCTCCATCCTATGAAACCTGTTGTCCCTAGGACCATGTGGCTCCTCCCACTCACTGAAAACACAGGGTTGGCCTTGTTTCTGGAGGAAGAACACAGCCCAGGAACTGGCAGGATTCAGGCTACCAACTGCAGCAAAAGAGTCAAGAACAGGAAGAGGCATGAGGAACAGGCCCCTCAGTGACCAGGGCACAGTGGCCCTCATTTCATCTGGTCTCCTGTCTGGCTCCTCCATGACCAGTAGCTGTGAAGAGCCGTGCTGTCTTTGACAGAGTTTGGAAATCCCAGGACAGCAGGTAGCACAAGAAGCTAGGATGGGTGGGTGAAAGCAGCCCTAAAGCAGGGGTTAGTGTTGGGATGGCGGGATAGGACTTACCTGACATGGCTCACTCAGGTCAGATGGGAGGCAAGGCTTGGCAAACCATGAGAGCTCAGCATGTGGGAATAGGGTGAAGCTTAGGGAGGACCTGCTGTAAGGGGTATAGATAATAGAGATAAAAGTAGGCACTGGATAAAGGAGCCACTTTGTCAAAAGTAGCCATTTCTACTGAAATATCACACTGTACCCCATAAATACTTGCAAGTATTATGTTAGTTAAAATGGTTAAAGTGGCACTCTAGAGGAACACTTAAAAATAACATTGTTTCAGACTGATAAAATGGTTATAGGGGAAGCACAGAGAATGCCCAAATCTGGCTCTCACTCAGATACCCCAAGTGTGAATATTTTTATCACCTTTCTGTTTCTCCACTGTTCTTCTGTATATGTTCCCAAGTGTCCCTGAAAACAAGAACATTCTGGCACTAACTTTAAACATTATCCAAATCAGTAAATTAAGACCAACACAAACCTATGATCTAATCCGCAGATCCTGTTCATATTTCACTAATGGTCCCAATAGCATCAGAGAAGAAACAGAACCCGGCTACAGCTGCAGACTGCTGACATCCCCTTGGCCCGCTGTAACCCAGAGAAGCTCCCATATTCTTTTACATTTTGTGACCTGGAATTTTTGATGGCTCCAAGTCGATTTCACAAAACAATTCTCTAGGCAGACAATTTTTAAACTTGCATCATAGGTGGATCCTTGCTCCCTTGGCCAAAAGAAACTGCCCTGTGGATCATGCATCAGACTTTAATCTCAGGACACAGAGTCTGTTTTGATAAAGAAGTTAGAGAATATTCTTGACAAACCCGTAGTCCATCTTGACTAAACTGTAGTCCATCTTGACTAAACTGTAGTCCATCTTGACTAAACTAAGCCTTTTGACCGTCTCTCTTCCCAGGGAGTTGTCTTTTCTTCTTCTCTGCTTCTTTGAGAAGAGCACTTCAGTGTTAGGACCCATATTCCCAAGCAACAGGGGGATCTTAGAGCCTAGCTGCACATGAAGTGATGGAGAACATTCTGAAAGATAATCCCAGAGGGAAATTTCCATGTGAGAAAGAATCAACCTTGTAGTACAATGTTGTTCAAGGACCCCAAGGAACCCCTGTGTAAGACCTGATGTTCACCAGACTCCAGCACCTTTGGGTGCTCAGTCTAGACACCCATGGTGTTTCGATCATCAATCAATGCAAATTTTGGTTTGTATTTCCACAAGCAGGCTGGAGAAGACTCACACATAAAAATATGAGTCTGATTTGGGAGATTATTGATAGAGTCTTTAGAGTTGGGGTCAGCTGGAGCCAAACTATGAACTCATCCTAGGTCATCCCTGATCTTTTCTGCCCTCTTTTCATGCTCTGACTTCCCCCATTTGAAGCCACCAAACAGTCAAGTTCCACAAACATGGGCTGAGCATACCTTTGCCCCAGGCTGGATTGAGCTGTGCCTACCTGGCACATAGTGAGATCTCTGACCCCAGAGTACCTGTTTCAGTCAAGCCCTGTCTCCCGTACTCCCCAAAATATGTTCAGTATGTGCCCTTTCCCCAGGGCTCTGTTTCTGAGGAAAGAAAGGGGGAGAAGAATCAGGTCAGAGTCTGCACATGGTGTACCCTTCACGCTCCCCTTCCCAGCAGTATCCTGAATCACTCCCTATACTGCACCCCCTCCCACCAATCCAGGGAGTGGCCTTGAGCTCCAAGCAGCCATTGTTGAAACATGAAGATGCTTATTTGCTATTTCTGTCCTGGTGGTTGACAAAAGAGTTCTATGAATTGGGTAGCCCAGGAAATCTTCATAGAAAAAGAGGGCTGACTTCAACTTCAAGAATGGAGAGGTAATGCAGATGTATTCACTGAAGCTAGGCTTCCCATGATCCATTGATTTCTGAACTATGGCCAGTTTTGGTTTTCTGTGATATAAAGAGAGGTTTCTTTGCTTACTGGTGGTAGCTACACTTTTGTATGTATAAGGATAAGATTTAGAACATAGTAAGGAATTATGTAAATCTAGCAAAGTGTTGATAGTAGATTCTTTTTTAAGGTTCATGACCTTATGAGCCCTGGGAAGCTAGCTAGATTTCCAGTGTCAGGCATGATTTCTCTCCTGTTGAGTGAATATTAGGTCCAATTAGACAGCTGTTGGTGCTACTGATATGTGGTACTCAATGAACCTTTGTGTACATATTGCCATGCTGGTAATTGTCATGGTTCAGAGGCTTTGCAGCTGGGTAGGGCTCTTTAATTGCTTCTCCTCCTTAGCAGCTTTCATAGTATTTTCTGGAACATGGAAGCTAGACAAGAGGTTTTCAGGTCAGATTCAACTCAAATCTGTGTCCTGTGTCCTAAGTGTACCATGTCATCGGCAATACAGTTGGGCAACCAATGGTGACATCATTAATCTATATTGTTTTGGGAGTCATTTGGACTACTCTGACCGATTACTTGAAAGGAGGTTTCTCATGTCTGGTGCTGGGGTTTTTGTTAATCTGTCATACTTATTGGGAGCATTGTCAGCTTAAATGGCCTAACACGCATGCACACACACACACACACACACACACACACACACAGGCACACACACACACATAAACACACACAGAGAGACATATACACACACCATACACTTCTATGTATAATTTTCTATAAACATAAAATAATTTGATTCCTTGAGTCTTTATCAAACATCCTTGGTATTATTTGCCCCTCATCCCTCCTCCTTCTTCTGTATTGACCTTTCTTACACCCATCCCCAGTTGGCTTTTATGGCTCATGGAACATCTGGGAAGAGGGAGTAGAGAGATTGTAAAACCCAGAACACCAAGAAGTCTGCTGTGAAACGGTCTCTCCAAGAAGTGACTATACAAGCAAGACCAGAACAATGGCAATATCAACAGACAATAACATGGAAGGGAAATTTTCTCCTCAGGGTCTTACCCTTAGACAAAGAACAATGGGCAACTGTTGACTGCTGGGAGAAGGACAATTAGGCTTTCCCAGGGAAAGCCCCTGTTGGTTGTCTAGTTCAGACAGACTCAGCAGGTTGTGTGTGTGTGTGTGTGTGTGTGTGTGTGTGTGTGTGTATGCATACGTAATAATAATAACCAAGGAAAAAGAAGCTTTCAACTTGAGAGTAAGAGTGACATGGGAGAGGTTTGAAGGAGGGTTGCTGGAAGAGGCTGGAGAGGGGAAAGGGAAGGGAAAAGTGATGCAATTCGATTTCAATCAAAAACATCAAAATATTTTAAGATAAAAATACAGCTCCAAAACAAAAATAACGGAAGGAATGGATGCCAATCAGATGGCAAGGACTAGGCTGGGTGACCTCCGTGTAGCAGCACTCCAGCGGTCTCAGGAATGTTGGTCATTCTTTCCTCTGCTTTGATGAGGACTCTAGTTTAAAGACAGCTGGCAGAGGGGTCAAGCACCTACCTCATTTGCTACCTGGATTTCAATGTTCAACCTCTTACAGGGATCTCTGCAGGTGAGAAAGGGAAGGAAGTGGCAAGAGCTGCCTGGCTCTAGTCATGTCCCTCAACCTCTGGAAGTTACCTGCAAACATCCATGCACAAAGGCCTTGAGGATGTCTTTGCCTGAAGTTGATCTCTGGCTTCTGTGTGAATGGAGCTGTAGTGATGGAGGTCTCAACCCTAGGAGTGATGCTTCCACAGAGAGTGTGGGTGTAGACCATGCTTGTTTGCCCCAGGATGAGCACTGAAAGCCACTATAGGTACAGTCACCAGGGGCTCCTATGGAATGGAACTTCAGTTGTCTGCAGCATGAGGAGTTTAGCCTCCCTTTTCTGTCTCCCTCTTGTACTCCCCAAGGGAGTGCCTGGTCACTTCCCAAACATGGTGCCTTCCTCCTTGTTGGTCTCAGGCTCAACATTTCTGGGAACATAGGAAGGCTACAGAACATTCTCTGCACACCCCAGAGTTTCTTCAGTTGCGTGGGTGGATCCTTGAGACCTTGGAGGATCTTTACAACAGTGTGCTCCCTCTGTGGGTGTAGCTGACCGAGACTCCCTGAGCTTACCCTCTGTTTACTTCCATGCTGTGGTCATTACTAAGGCAGTCTCTCTTCCCAGAGAAACACATCATAAAGTGAGTACAGCCAAATCTTTGAAAGATGGGCCTGAGACAAGTCAACTTGCTTGCTTGTCTCTGGAGTTGCAATGCTCCAGCATCAGCACCGCTGGTGAGCCTTCTCCCACTTAACTGCTGACTCCTTATTCAGGGCTAGAAAGTGCAGCTTTCCCAGGAAGGACATCAGGGGAAGGCTTTTGTTATGGCCTCTGCTCCTGTCCAGAACTCTCACTGTGGGTGGAACAAGCAGACACTCTCAGGCCATGAAGGAAAAAGAGGGATGCATTGTTGAAGTATAAATTATAATGGGCCTGAGGGGTCTGGGAAGTGATGAGTCTTTCGTGGCAGGCTTTTGGTTTTTAAGGTTCCTTATGAGCCAGGCTTGGTGGTATATGCTTGTAATCCAGTGCTGGGCAGGCTGAATGAAGCAGGAGGATCATGAGTTTGAGAACAGCCTTGGCTGCAGTTCCAGCCTTTCCTAAGCTCCTTGTGAGAGCTTGATCCAAAAATCAAATAAACAGAAACGTCCCAGGGAGGAGGTTCAAAAGCCATCCTGGAGTCATGGGAAATAAATGACCTCTGGCCCCCAGCTGAGGTTTCTAAGACAGGGTTGAGTCATCTCCTACTTTCCTGGGGGACTGTCCTGGCAGGTGGGAGCACAGAGCACTCTTATTAGAGGAAAGTATTCCAATTACATGTGGGTGGAAAAGAAAGCTGCCACATTTTATTTTCATCCTCATTAACCTTTACTGAAATGCTACAGTCCCTCAGAAAGTAGACTTCCTGGGGTGCCATGAGGTGGGAGGTGCAAAGCTCACTTGAGCCAGGGGTGGGTTGGGGGTGAGGGGTGGAAGTGGGGACGCCTCAGATAGGTTCTGATGCTGAGTTTGTGCACCATCTCATGTGGCTTCCTGGAGACTGAGATCAAGCCAAGATCATGGATTGTGTGGGGCTTAAGACAACTTCCTTCATCCTCATTGTCATGGTAAATATTGGTTGTCAACTTGACAGGTTGTCAACTTCTAGTCACCTAGAAGACAAATCTCTGGGCATACCTATAAGGGAATTTCTAATTGGGTTAATTTAAGTGAGAAGATCTGTTCTAACTTCCTGGACTGATTTTGTTTGTTTGTTTGTTGATATTTATTATTTATTTATTTATTTATTTATTTATTTATTTATTTATTTGAGACAAGTTTGCTCTATGTAGTCCTGGTTGTCCTGAAATTAGCTGTGGATATCAGGCTGGCCTCAAACTCAGTAAGCCACCTGCCTCTGCCTCCAGAGTTCTGGGATTAAAGGTGTGAGCCACCACACCTGGTTCTGGACTGAATAAAAAGGAGAGAGGGAACTGAGCACTGGCATTCACCTTTCTCTGCTTTCTGGTTGCAGATTCAATGTAATCAACTGCCTCAAGCGCCTATTGCCATGCCTTCCGCGAAGTGATGGACTACATCTCCCTGAACTTGAAAACCAAACAAACCCTTCTGTCCTTCCTTGAGTTGCCCCTTGTCAAGTGTTTTGTCACAGCAGCTGGACAATCAAATTATATATGCACCATGCCAGGTGATGTCTGGGGAGGCGCTCAGCCCTTGTCTTCTGCTTTCCTGGCAGACAAGGATCGAGAGGGAAAAGTATGAAGAAGGCTACAGAGCACATCTAGAGCTTGCTTAAGAAACAAACCTGAGCTCTAGCAGGTGTGGAGTGTTGCCATCTACTTCCATAGATTGGACCAGGCACAGCTTGGGCAGTATTCACATGCTAAACCCTTGAGCATGTCCCCCTTTCTTGTAAAATATTCTGTGGGTCAGACCTTGAATTTGGACTACACTTCATGTTCCTTCTAAGAAACAACTTTGTCCCTAGATATAAAGCTTTGACAGGCATAGATGATCTTTTTGACATAGGTTCTACCCATCTGGAGACTATGTAGTTTGAATGGTCTGGGTGTCAGTAGGGCATGCCATCAAGGGAAGAAGGGATCTTTAAGGGCCTGGGAGAAGATAGCTCTTGGGGGTGGCACTAGCCTTTGGGATGCCTCTCCTTTGTCCTCCATAGTCGGGTCATTAAGATCTGCTTACCACAGGAGCAATGACTCGATAGCCTAGCCTCAGTTTACTCGTCTGTACAGTAGTTCTAAGAATATGAATTAACTTCGTAGGCATCCAGGAAGATTGCGTGTGTTCATTTATGTGAAGGGCATGGGGTGTCACCTGTCTGAGAGGCAGCTTCTTGTCAGTGCTGGCACAACCAGGAGCTCAGAGC
Organism: Peromyscus attwateri; assembly: GCA_902168425.1. Lineage (NCBI taxonomy): Eukaryota > Metazoa > Chordata > Mammalia > Rodentia > Cricetidae > Peromyscus > Peromyscus attwateri. The sequence goes on from CABHPP010133036.1 coordinate 64,727, forward strand.
ACCCAGCCCACTCTGTTCTGGAGTGAAGCAGCAGTTAGGCCAGTTCTTGGGAATCTGCCTATCTCGGAGAAACAAAGTGGCAGGATATCTTGAAGGAGAGTGCTGCCCCTTTCTGATGCTCTTGGAAGTTAGGTTTGCAGGTTCTTCATCTCTCCAGGTAGCCAGCCTTTGCTGTGTGACCTTGTGGTCCCTCCTCCAGAGGTGGGGCATGTTTCCCCACCTCTTAACAGTGGGTGTTAAGTATTTACATTATGAAATGGAATAATGTGAATATTTCTGTTTCCCTTCTTGTACCTTGGCCATTGCTACAATAGGAATGTGCCAGAAAAAAATAAGAGTCTTGGGGAAAACTTTAGAGACTTGTAGGGCAGAGTCAAACTAATACCCACTGTTAAGAAGCATCGACCAACTGACTGCCAGCTAACCATGAGAAATAATCAGCAATTGCCATTATAAGCCTTTGGAGTGATTCCTTAGCCAGCATCATTAAGGTGATAGTGGATTGGTATTTGGGTTAACTTTTGGCATAGCAACCTGATGCCCACTTGGCAAAGGAAGCTAATTGCTAAGAATTTCATCAAATGCAAGCTCACACAGCTCTCTCCCCATGGCAAGAGCAGTGAGTAAACACTTGTGTGTGTCCCAGCGAGGTGAGATGGAGTGACACTGATAACAGGAACCGAGGAGTTTCCATCAGCTTCTGGTCATGTTCCCTCTCACTTCTACTAGAGTCTGCAGGCTTGTGATGACCAAATTGAAACAAAACAGGACACTATATCCTTGTTGGACTCAGTGTACACCTTTGTTATAGGAATAATGGCAATGAGATGTGAATGTACAGATACATACACACACACATATACAAACACACACACATACATATATACATATGCACACACATGCAATGCTGGTGCTATGTACAGGTGAATCCTTTAGCTTCACTATAAACTCTGGTTTCACATTATAGAGCAGTGCCTCAAAGGCCACATATATCTTGTTCATCAATATCTTATTGTCCCTACTGCTTTATATGAGAAAATTTGATTTGGCAGCATGATGTGCTGCCCAACACTGACTCTTCCAGCTTGTTTATGTGGGTAGAATGCTGTGGAGGGGAAGCCTTTCTTTGTGAGAAGATAGAGGATGTTTCTGAGTCAATGTTTAGCATACACAGTGGTATGAAATCATTTTTCTTCTATAAATGCATCTACAAAATATATCCTCATGTCTGGTCATGAGAAAGACTGTATACCAATTCATGATTTAAAAAATGTGATTAGTAGGAACTTCATTTATCCAACTTAAATAAATAATGCCTACAAAGGCCAGGTGTGGTAGCACATGCCTACAGTCATGGGGCCTACGTAAGGAAAATTTGGAGTGTGAGGCCAGCCTGGACTACACAGTAAGTTATTAGTTACTTTTCTATTGCTGTGATAGAACACCATGATAAACACAACTTATAGAAGAAATAGTTTATTTGGACTTAGGGTTCCAGAGATTTACAAGTCCATGATGTCAGAGTAAAGGCCTGGGAGCAGGTGCAGGAAGCTGGGGCTCAAATCTTCACCAGTAAGTCAGAGAGCAAACTAGAAATGCCACGAGTCTTTAAACTCTCAAAATTTGCCCCAAGTGACATACTTCCTCCATCATCCTTCCTCTTAAACCTACCCTAACAGCACCACCATCTGGGGACCACGTTTTCAAATGCTTTCAACTATGGGGGATATTTATCGTTCAAACCATCATATTGAATCTCTGTCTCAGGTCACAAAACAAACAAGACAATAAATGAAAGAAAAAGAAGAGGAAGAATAGCTACCTAATTGTTAGCCAACATCAGGATTACTGATGAGAAACTTTATCACTAAGATCAGGGACAAGGCAAGGATGTCACCTCCCACCATCCTTCAAAAATATCTTATCAGAAGCCTTAATTAATACTGTGATATTAGAAAAGGAAATAAAAAGTATATGTACAGGGCATTAAGAAAGAAAATTGGTTTTGCTTGCAGATTACTTATTTTCTATGTGGAAAATTCAAATTGACAAAAAAGTTCTGAGAACTAAAGCAGTTATAGCAGAGTTGCAGTATTTAAGGTAATGTATGTAAGTCAATCATTTTCTAACATGCCAACACACAACTGGTGGTATATGCCTGTAATCCCAGCACAGGGGAAATAGAGGCAAAAAGACCAGGGGTTCAAGGCTAGCCTCAGCTATATAGTAAGTTTAAAACTAGCCTGAGCTACATGAGTTCTGTAAAATAACAAAACTTACAGAATAAGTATATATTACAAAGGGGATTTATTATTGGTTTACGTTATATGGATTAGCTGGTTCAATGGCTGTTTGCACACTGGAGACATGGAAAACTAGCATCTTTCTCCATACATGAGGCTGGATACCTCAGCAGTCTCAATCTAATGCTGAAGGCCTGGAGAATTCCTGAAGAGCAACTGGTCTTGAGTCTGTTTTGGAAGGTTAGAGAAGTGGGTTCTTATGTCAGTGGAAGATGGAAGCAGCAGGAACAGTAGCAGCAGCAGGGTAGATGCACTTTCCAACAAGGCAACAAGGAGTGAAGTCTGGCAGGGAACAGTACCCCTGCTTTCTGCTTAGGTATCTGGAACACAACTAGTGGGTGTTGTTGACTTGGGTATTCTCTGCTTAGTTAATCCTTGCATAAAATACCTTGTCAGATCTGCCCAGAGACTGTCTCTTATTTGACTCTAGATCCAATCAAATTGGCAAACAGGACTAATCATCATGTCAACTAACCAAGCAAGCCAACAAGCAGAAAACCACACATAATATCATTTATGTAAACACACTGGTGTGAAATAATTAGGTATAAATCTGAGAAAATATTTATGAAAACTGTGTAAGGATAATTCAAATTTTCAATCAAAGAAAGCAAAGAAATAAATCATGCATAGATATTCTATATGCCTGCAGAGGAACACTCAACATTGCCAAGATGTCAATTTTCCCCAATCTCATGAATCCTAATAAAAAAGAACTCATCAAGTTATTTCATAGACATTGGCAAATTGATTCTAAAGTTTATATAGAGAGGCAAACCACCATAAAAATAAATCAACACAATATCAAAGGACAAGGGCAACATTGGCAAACTGTAAGGGTATAAGACAAGTATTAGAGAAAGAACAATGGGACAGGTGGGTGATCCCATAAGTACAGCAAACTGAATCTGTGCCTGAGGAACAAGAGCAT